>OZ025240.1:26469535-26582035 GCA_964019155.1 Osedax fenrisi | reverse complement strand
ACGCATCGTGTTCGAAACTGTTGTATCCTCCTCTTTCCTGTCAGCAATACGTTATCATTATACCTTATCATATCGCATACGTTAAGTTGATGTAGTTAATGTAGTTTTCACAATAGATTATGCTTACATTATTCTCTTCTACCGTCGGGTTGATTCGAATGTAATTTACGTAATGAAAAGTGATTTTATACAGAGACTATAATGACTTCGCAAGTTTATTCTAATTATTTGTATGGATCTATTTTTATAATATTATTCATAGTTAAATGTATTTACTATTAGTATATACCATTATAAAATAAAATATACAATCAATCAACAATCAATGTAACTAATAAGGAGATACATGAGAATAATTCTGTTACCATTAAATATGACGATTTCTAATACATGTATTAACTGGAGGCCTTATAATTAAGCGACATGTAATATAGTCTCTTTATTTCGGTTTAGATGGGAGTGCTCGGAAATATTACATTATAGTAGTTTATAGTGTTGACACATAGGAGGATTATTAAGGCATTCTCAAGGATAAGGATATTTCAATCGTGAATACCAAAATTGCCCACTGATATATTTCAAAGTTCAAGTTGGACGTGCCTATATGTCACATATAGACTATATGATATAGTATATGTCAATCAATGTGTATATATATAATATTAACCCAAAACCAAAACTAAACCTAAACATTTGTGTATTTATTAAATACATATATTATATTCTATTGATAGATTTTTCTATAGATGTTACTAGTAAAGAATATTTTTAAATGTACAAGAGAATGCCAGTAATCTCGTACGAGGTAATCCCGTACGAGGTAATTTCGTACGACTTATTAAATTTAATTTATTTCATAATTATACAGTTCTTATACGAATATATATAATACAATATATGATATCAATATATAATAAGTTATTATATATAATTGTATAAAAACTGTATTATTATGAAATAAATTAAATTTAACAAGTCGTACGAAATTACTCGTACAAGATTACCTCGTACGAGGTTACTTGCTACCGTACAAGAGAGCATAACTTTTTTATTTGATTGACACATATAGGCACGCCCAACTTGAACTTTAAAATATATAGGCGGCCAAATTAGGTATTCACGATTAATATATTCTAATCATAGAGAATGACTTAATAACTTATCTAAAAATTAATACTATTAATTTGTCACTTTAATTTTAAACTAAACACATCTAATTTTTAAATTGAATATACGTTTAGATATCAACATGATCACTTGGTGAGTTACTCGCGGCAGGCCGACTGACGATGATGCAACAACAAAATATTTATAATATTCAACATTATGTTGAACATATGTTAATGCAGATAATTATGAAAATGTGAATTAATAGAATATATATTATATAATACTCATATATATTAATTATATTACATATATGTATATTAATTAATTATTATACTCAATTATTATAATTATTATCAACATTTGTATCATTGTATATTTTAAATATATATTTATTGTTGTACGTACTTGTAATACTATACTTCTTATCAATGTATTGATAGACGTGGTGAAATTGGAAGTTGTATTTTGAAAGTACCATAATACAATTCCACCTTTAGTAAATATCGTAAAAAAATCCAACATATTGAAAAATAAAATTGAATAAAATTTATAAATTTATTATTTGAAATAATAAACATATGACGTGTATCAACATCCGTTTTACTATTATCGCTATTATTGAATATTATTTAAAAATATAAAATATATGTAATTTAAAATGTATGTAGATACTCTTCTTATATTATTTATTTCTATTGCAACTGCTCTACTAGGAGAAGGTTATTCAATTTTATTTATATATTATGAGCGATATTATATTTCCTTCCTAAAAGGAATCCTGTGAATATAAAATAATTATTATATAATTATTATATTATTTAGGTTATATAATTATTATATTATAATAATATATATTTAATATATTACTATATTATATTAATTATATCTAGCAATGTCATGTGTAGTATTAATTTATTTATAATTATATTTCTTATATTCTAAATATATTATCATTATGATAATCATAATAATTATGTAATATGTTATTCATCATAAGACTTATGATAAGTACAATTATTCTTAGTTATTTATAATATTAATTAATTATAATTTTAAATTAAATTGAATAATATTTGTCGCAAATTATCCATTTTATAGGATTGTTAAACTTTAATTTAGAGTTACGTATTGTATTTCATTAAATTAGGCAAATTTAATAAATGTTCAAAATATATTATCATATATTATATTGGGGGAGGGTCATAACCGGATCGCAGGATCTAAATATGAGGCGTGTGTGTAAAGTACACTGCGCCTATATTCATATCAGTGAAGAATCATACTAGATTTAATTATATAATGAAATGAATTAATTTCAAATGAATTAATAAAAATCAATTCAAATTAATTAAAATCAATTCAAATTAAGTAATACAATTATATTAAAAGTAATGAATTAATAAAAAACAATTCAAACTAATTAAAATCAATTCAAATGAAATAATAAATATATATTTATATAAATAGTATATATATATATAATATAATTATATATATATATTATAGTTATCAATAAAATTAAAATGAATAACATATATATATATATAAATATAATATAGTATATAACATATTATATGTCATATATAATATATAATATAGTATATATATATATAATATATGTGTATTATATATATATATGTGTTATATTATATAACTTATATACTATATTATATATTATATATGTTATATACTATATTATATATGTTATATACTATATTATATACTATATTATATATATATATATATTTATATATATATATATATATTTATATATATATATATAT
Source organism: Osedax fenrisi (assembly GCA_964019155.1). Classification (NCBI taxonomy): domain Eukaryota; kingdom Metazoa; phylum Annelida; class Polychaeta; order Sabellida; family Siboglinidae; genus Osedax; species Osedax fenrisi. The sequence goes on along the minus strand of OZ025240.1, from coordinate 26,579,141 downwards.
ATATATATATATATATATATATAGTATATACTATATACGTATGGTAAGTATACCGTAATACGGTAACCGTATACGTAATAATAACAGTACAGCGTATATATGTATTTAATTTTATCTATAGATAATATCAAAGTGTAGTAATATTAGATATATCTATGTATATCTATTATTAGATATAGCTTTAATTTGTCACTGATATGAATAAACACGCTGCGTTCTTTCGACGCACGCCTCATATACGATCCTACGATCCGGTTATGACCCGTAACCATTATATTATATACATATATTATATACAATCAATGGTGAATCTGATTTACAACCCAATATTTAAAAATAGATTTTCATTAAGTTTGGGGAATGTAAACAACCGGCGCCGTCGTAAATATTAGCTATATGTAGTGCGGCGAGTGGTGACGTGTTTTTCATAAGAATATTTTAACAAGTAATTGATTGATATATATATATATATATATATTCTAAATGTTAGTTTCAAATATTATTAAACATGTTTGTGTGCGAAGTAGCAACCAACAAATATCACATAGATAAAGTTTGCCCCACGCTTCTCACGACTTTTACATTTCTATGCTTATATTTGTCAATATGATAGAATTCATATTCACAATAGTCTATATGTATTACCATTATTTAATGATATTGTATAATGAGGTAAAGGTAAAGATAATATTAATTGAATGTATAATTATAATATTGTACTATTTAGTGTATCTATGATAGTGTACGATAGATAATAAAGTAATGTAAAATAATGTAATGTTAAGGACGAGATATATTATATTTGTGAATAATTATAATATATATATATATATATTTGATATATATATAACTTATATATATATATGAATATGATGATAAGGTTTATTTGCTCTTATCATATGTGTGACCACACCTCGTAGGCGAATATAACAATATAGAACTAGAAAAATAAATAACTAAATGAGATAAATAAATAAACAAAATAATAAAATAGAAAAATATATAAAAATAGTAATGTTTTACGATTAAAATATGTAAAGATATTACATTGATGATATGTAGATCTTGAGGTATTTAATAAAGGGCGGGTGTTAATTGATTGATCTAATAGAGGCAGATAGGCGTTCCATAAGGATAGGACAATATAACTGAAAGCGTGTTTATGGTATTTCAGGTATGAAATATCAATGAAAATTAGGAGAAATATCGGCATTAAATGTAAGGAAGTTAGTAGGTACTAGTGTTAGTAGGGAAGTCAAATAAGAAAAGTATAATATATTGCTTTATTAGCGAGTGATAGAAGGTGTAGGAGGGAACCAGTTGGATAGGAGTTAGTGGGAATCGGTAATGAAATGATCAAACCGATTAATGGAGACAATATTGCGTATAGATGCACGAATTATACGATTTAAAGGGGATAATGAAGTATTAGGGAGATTATATAGTAGGGAAAAGCAGTAGTCGATACGAGAGAGGACGAGTGTGTTTATGAGGATAGTGGTAAGAGGACTTGTTATGACCTTTCTGATGCGACAAATTTTTAAGAGGTGATAGTTAGCTGATTTAGATATATTAGCTATATGGAAATTGAGGGATAGGTGAGCATCAAGATTTAGTACAGATGAGGATGGGATGATAGGTAGATCGTCAATGACAACAGGAGGAAAACAATGATAGATAGATGGATTTAGGAGTGTAGATTTTGAAGAATTAAGTAGAAGGTTGTTAGTGAGAAGCCATGATCTGATAGTTGATGTATATTTACATAATCTGGTAGTACATTAGAGGAGTTAGATAAGAAGGAATAGAGTTGAATATATGTGATAGTGGACATCTGGAAATTGACCAATATTATCATGTATAGAGAGGATATATATTGAGAAGAGGAGGGGGTCGAAAAATTCTCGACGAGAATACATCCCAAAGAACACCATAATAAAGAGGAAATGATTGTGTAGAAAATTGCAAATATTCACAGATGATGATCAATTTAATATATAGGAAGAACACTATTTAGGTATGGTTCCACGTATACCAATATTTATAATCTTGAGATAAGAATGGAATAGCTCAAGGAATCGAAAGCACATGAGATTTCTAATAATAAAAGTTGGCAGGAGATAGATTGAGATAATATATATATAATATGAATAAAGTAACAAGAAGGTTGAGTGATATCCTATTTATATAATTTATTTGTTTTATAGGCTAACTCTGGATGTAAAAGACTTAATATATAACAATTAAATTTATTAATTACTATATAGTAAAATAATCTTATATTAGAAATATATATATATAAATGTGTATGTATATACAACTAGTTCATGTAGGGGTACAATAATTATTAGAGTATAAATGTCATATGATATCAACAATAGACCTTTACAAACTTTAATACATAATTAATTTTACAATAACCAAATAATATGTGTAAGTATTTATATATGTAGGGTGTTAAATTTTATCATTAATTAATGTATGAATGCTTTGATTGACAGGTCTAACATGGCTACTAGTCTACCGTACCGAGAAGTACAAGAAATTAAAGGCAGAAATTGATAAACAAAGTAAAAAAAGTTAGTTCTTTCTCTATAACTATATATATATATATATATAAGTAATAATATTTTATAAGTAATAATTATTATAATATATATATATTTATATATGATAATAATTATTACTTATAAAATAATAAATATATTGCTATAAATATAAATTAATTTTATTAAATTTGTTGTTATTTTAATATAGAAATATAATACTATAAATATACATTCAACAACAAATTTTAAATATTTATTAATTTATTACATTGTTATTAAAGGAATCTAAAATATATTAAATCAATATATAAATTTATATATATATATATATATATATATATATATTATTTGTATATTATCTTAATATTAAAATAAATTTGTAATAATAAATATTAAAATTAAAAGTTGAAAAGCAAAAGGAAGGAGAACAGTCTTCAGACAAAAATCAAAAGAAGAGATTAGGTAATATATTAAATACACACATATTTAATAATCCAAATCTTATTATATTCTAATTTAATTAAATTATTTGCATTACATTTTTATTATCAACATTAAATTCTACATGATGAAATAAACAATATGAGTCAATTTATGATTATTATTATTCCAACCTCATTAGTTTAAGTCTGATTTAAATAGTAATTATGTTTTGTAATTATAATCCAATATAATTAATAATATATATATATATATTGTTATTTTATTTTTGTAGAGTCCTTTCATCCCATTGATGAACTTAGATGAAGTTTTCACTTATAACCATATGGCTCTATATATATATATATATATATATATATATATATATATATATTAATGCATCCATGGGTTTAATGAGAGCCGATCATTTATTCCTACACAATTATATAAGATCACTTCTAAATAATATTATTAGACCTATTATAATTATCCTGAAGAGGCTCGAATCCGCATCCTTTTGCTTATGTGTCCGGCGCTTTAGCCAACTGAGCTACACAGGCAGTTATATATATATATATATAATATATATATATATTACATCAACATTCAATTCTAAATGATGATATAAACATTATGAGTCAATTTATGATTACTATTATTCCAACCTCATTAGTTTAAGTCTGATAGATAGATATGTTACCATAGCTAGTAAGTATAATTGTACAATGTCAATTCATGCTATAACCAATACCTAGATACATGATGTGAATATAAATATGTATGTTTAATGTATTCATGCATATATTACATTTTCAATGAATCTGTAGATGTATTTAAAATGTGTAGATTTCATGTTTTGTGATTAATTACTATGTATCACATACCCTATGATGATATATATTTACATATATAAAATCTACATAGATTTAAATGCTAATATATCAGTACATTCTCATCTCTAATATCTATATTTAAAATATCCATTATTCATAAATAACAATGTCAATATTACAAGGCCCTATGATTATATATGTGTGTACTTTAGTCTACTAATTTTGTATACACATTTATATAGCATATATATATATATTTCTATATTTGATGATGACTATTACCTTAGAGAGACAAGAGGAGAAATTAAAGTCAGATAATCGAGCATTATCTATGGTGAGTATTTCATTAAAATATTTATCTTGTGATAACATTTAATAAATTAATTTAAATTTTTAATAGTTTGTAATTAATAAAGTAATAATAATGAAATCCCAATATTAATGAAATAATTTGATAAAACATTCCAAATTTATAATTTAGAGTTACCTATACCAAAGAGTTTTCTAATGAAATATATAACAACGCAAAATCTTATAATTCGCTTTTGAATACAAAACATTAATAGTTCCACCTACATAGTGTCTATTTTTAGAAAACTGTGTTGTTTATAATGTAAATTCGTATCAAACTCATCGATATTAAGAAAGGGGATAAGCAATTGAATGTGGTGTATGATACTGCGATAGAGTTGCTGAAGTCTAAACCTACTACTAAATACCTACTACATTTTAAATTATTGTTTATTTATATATTGACAATTACGACCAAATTTAATATATTTTCTAATAGATAATATCTATACTAAAAATACAACATATCAACATTCCTCATAATTGTGTATATTTTAATTAACTATATAATACTATTTTATTAATATTTATTATCTAAAAACTAACTTATATTGAATGTATTTTCTGATAAATGTTGAATGAAAATTTCGTCAAACCTAATCTATTTCAGTGATTCGATACTACTGCCAGCAGTGGAAGGGTGTATATATTAATTACACTGCGTAGATAGGGAGTGTTATATCTTTGCCATTACTATACATTATAATAAGTCTAATATTGTAAACACATTGCAGTTCTAAAACATTCATATTCACTACATGTGACATATACATATTGTTATATAATATAAGTTAATTCATCACTAGTGTATAGTTTAATATGTAATTATAAGATTTTGAAACCGAATAAATATTGCATGTCCGCATTTTATAACATTGTAAAGTTAATAATATTTGATCTAGTTTATCTAAATTAATGTATTTATTATTTTATGTTAGAAAATGATTAAATCAATTTAAATAGTTTGCTAATATTTATTAATAAATAGATATTTGATTGTTAAATAACTGATATAGGCAAAGATGAAGTCCATGGTAGCTATTGGATTTGCATTCACGTCACTGTTATCTATGTTCAATACAATGTTGGTTATTCAATATTACAGAATCAATTATTATATCTAGATTTAGTTATCATTATAATATATATAGTTTTAATCGTCTAGTTCATTATGTTCATCTACTAAACAATATATATATATATATATATATATATATATATATATATATATATATATATATATTAAAGTAGTTATCAATTTAATAACATAAAAATAAAATTGTTATAATAATTTTCTCTATCAAGACATTTGATAATTACATATATTATTAATTACCAGCAATACTCCCTATTATAATCATTACTCTGAATCTCTCACCTGTTTGTAGATTTGATGGACGAGTGGTAGCAAAGTTACCCTTCACTCCGATATCCCTACTGCAGTCGATATCTCACCGCAACCTATTGGACAATGACTTCACCGATTGCTCGTTTATCTTCCTCTACATTCTTTGTACCATGTCGATAAGACAGGTTTGTATCCTTGCTTATATCCACTGTATATGATCACTAATTCTACTACTACTACTACTACTACTACTACTACTACTACTACTACTACTACTACTACTACTACTACTACTACTACTACTACTACTACTACTACTACTACTACTACTACTACTACTACTACTACTACTACTACTACTACTACTACTACTACTACTACTACTACTACTACTACTACTACTACTACTACTACTACTACTACTACTACTACTACTACTACTACTACTACCACTACTACTACTACTACTACTAATATTACTGACCACTACCATTTATACAACAGAATATCCAGAAGATGCTCGGATTCTCCCCTTCCAGATCGGCCAGCAAACAAGGAAATGGATTCTTCTCACAGCCCCAAGCTAAATAGACTCCACTCTAATACATGTATATAAGTTTTACAGATTGACAAAGTGTATATTTATATATTGAGAATTATTTAACCTTGTTCATAGATTTTAATATTAGCTTTATTTTGAATATTCATCTTCTTACAATTGTTCATTATATAACGATGGTATAGTATATTGTATAGTTTTGTATTAATTATGTATTTATATATTTATGAAATTTATTGTTATTGATTTAATAAAATTACTAATTGTTTATTAGTTTTGAAAGAATAACCTATTTCATTTAAATAATAGTTATTTAATGTATTTAGTATGTTATATATATGTAGTTATATACTAGTTATTTCTAATTATTATAATAATAATAATTAGTATGCCAATGGGGAGACGATCAAAAAGGACGAGTTGAGAGTTAAAGGTTACATTTGAAATACGAGTTAATAGTATATATATATATATATATATATATTTTTTATAGATATTTGTGGGTTATTTAGTTTAATTGGTTTAATTTTTTTTAGCTGCATTACATCCCAAAGTTAGCCTATACAAATTTATTTGCATTTAAAATGTAACCTTTAACCCTCAACTCGTCCTTTTTTTGATTGTAACCCTTCCAATGTATCAATATTTTTAATAAATAAAATGTATATTTAATTATAAGTATTAATTATAAAAAAATGTTTATAATAAATAATAATATTGATATTAATTATAATATTCACTTATTTTATTTAACGCATGTTGAATACTACCCTATAAAAATAATATAATTTTATAAAATATTTACTTCCATGTTTACACCTGTAAAATATACAATGTAATACTCATTTACTAGTTATCAAATACAAAATGTACATTATAATATATTAATGATATGCAATATAATATGTTCGATGCATGTCCATCTCATAATAGTATTTATTATATACACTAATAAAATCTGATACATAGTACAACCTATTGAATTCATGTATATAGCTGTATTTAACTCTACCATGCTCATATATAATATTTATAATACACACAATATGATAATCACTAGTGTTAAAATGCATTTAGTTAGATACTTACAGGTTAATTGGAGAATAACAATTCTTTAATTTAATTAGCTCATTCATAACAAAATAAATAAATATACCATCCTTCTAGTAATTCTAAATTATTTATTATTAATATAAAAAATACAAATTATGTCAATATAAAAATTATATTGATTAATAATTATTAATTAATCTATTATAATATATTATTAATTATAATTATTATCTATTATCAAATATATATATATATACACTATTATAAGAATGCATAATTAGCTCTTTCAAAGTACAAATACATATTAGTTGAATTGTTTAGGTATATATTATTGTCTTTATCGGTTTTTATACAATATATAATTTGTTAGAATTTTGCTGTGTAGAATTATTTTTCTCATTTTAATACTTTTTTAATAAATTTAATACTTCTATTTGTATAATACGTTAAATATGAATTATTACTTAATTTATTTATGAATTATCATATTGTATATGAGTTAAGTTTTTATCCAAAATTCATATTAAATTATCAAGTGAAATGTGAGAAAACATCATCACTGACATTATAGAGTGTGGGAATACTTGGGTCATTAAGAGTTATAGTCAGTGATGGACATCGATCCTTTTTTTCTGATTGGCGATCCCGATCTTCTATATATTCTCTTATGCGATCCTTTTTCAGATCCCGATCTTCAATTAGTTACCCGATTATTTCCCGATCCCGATATTATTTAATACTATTTTATTTCATAATTCTAAACAATATATATATAGGTATCCTAGGTATAATACCTATGTAATATAAATTGTTAATAAGTGCAAATAATATGTATTATATTTCAATAATAATTCAATTGAATTAAATACATATATTAATGCATTATACATTATGTATATGATCTAGTGAATTAAATATAATTTATTTATATAAATGCATCGAATTGTTAACACATATCTACATATTGTACGACGTACAATGTACGTTGAGTCAAAGTCGGAGGTTTACTTATATGATAATAATTGATTAAATTCTATTAAAGTAACAATTATTATATAACTATTACGTAGGTTTTACCGGGTAAATCGGACCAGGTAAACTGGGACCACTTTTGAAATAAACTCGGACCACTTATGAAGAAAACTCGGACCACTTTTATGCTTTAACCTATATTATAGAAGTATACTATATATATATATAGTTATTTTAAAATGGGCCGAATCTTATTCAAGAGTGGTCCGAATTTTATTTCAAAAGTGGTCCGAGTTTACTGGTATTTTACCTAGTCTTGCAGTAACTTGGAAAACATTACAAAATAATGATCAAAACAATATCATATCAATTTAATACGAAAATATTGTTAATATTCTTATACATATAATAATATTGATTATTGTATATGCAATGATGGGCACCGATTCTTTTTTATGGATCGGGATCGCCGATCCATATAGTTTTCCCGATACTCCATTCGTTACCCGATCCTTTGCCGATCCCGATCCTCTCTTTCTTACCCGATCCCGATCAGATCGCCGATTAATGATCGCGATCCTGCCCATCACTGGTTATAGTCTACCCTAAAGATAGCATAACGTATCATATAGGGATATAACCTAGAGATATTATAGTATAGGTGATCTATAGTGATCTATTAATAGATACATGTTTGGATTTGTTATGAAAGTTTTAGAAAGTTTTTTGAAACCATTTATCAGGGGTAAAACTTTACTTTTAATATAGGGGGATATTGGAAAAAAATCGAATATTTATATATATATATATTTATATTATATATATATATATTTATTCACAAAAATTATTTACCAAATATAATACTTCTTCTCTCAAATGAATTATTTATAAATTACTTTAATATGTCATCTATGTCTTATTCTTCCAATTTTTCTTTTTGGATATTGCAAATCATAAGCGCATTTAATCTTCTCTACGTCATGCTATTTCTTAGCCATATCTTTAATCTTCTTAAAGAACTGAAAGACCTTTCAGCATCACACGAACATATGATGCCATAAGTAATTTATAAATGATTTGAATTTCTGGAAAAAAATTTATTACTTCGTTATACATAGTTTTAAAATTTGTTATAATATTGTTCAGATTCATGTTTTTATAAAGTTTTTTTATAAAATCAAATTTCTGCAATCAAATCTTCTTTACATAACTCTGGGTAGGGAATACCAGTAAACTCGAACCACTTTTGAAATAAAATTCGGACCACTTTAAAATAACTATAGGTATAACCTATATATTATACTTCTATTATATAGGTTAAAGCATAAAAGTGATACGAGTTTTTTTTCAAAAGTGTTTCTAGTTTATTTCAAAAGTGGTCCGAGTTTACCCCCTTAATATGGTATATTATAATATTCGTATATATATATTAAGGGGGATATCCCCCCACTATATTTTCAGGGATACATCCCTCCTAAAGTTCCGTCCATGCCACGTATTACTCCATATATGTATACTCACACTATTAACTGACGGAATAATAGATATTTTATGAAATTTATAAATTTAAAAATGATAAATTATCATTAACTTAAGTTATGAATCATAACCAATATAAATTCTTCAGTCGTTAAACCATTCTTCTCCCCTACTGATTACTAACGGTGTTCCATAATGACTTGTACTTGGACTGATTATGTTGAATACAAAATAAATACTGACATTTTGTGTTGGTTAATAATCGTTATTAAAATTAAATTATTTTTTATAATTTTAATATTTTATAATTTTTATAAACATTTATTGGTTTACAATATTATGCATAGAATTACATTTTATTTTAATTAATAATGTTTTTAAAATGATTTAAAAAAAGTTATTATTCAAATACTTAAAAAGTAAAAGCAAAATATTACATTTTATCAAATAACAATTGTATGATTAAATATTTTGATAATAAAAATACTTATTCACAGTGGAAAGTAACCTAATACGGACACGTTAACAATAAATGGTCTTAACATTTTATAACTCATTATTTTTATTAAAAAATTACAATATATTAATATTATATGATTATAGATAGGTATTATTGTGATTTTAAAATTTTACTTAATATTTTAATTCCATAGATAACGGGGATGTCCGTATTTTTTACCCATGTCTAAATACGGACACCCCGTATTATAATACGGACACCCTATATACTATATATTATTGATGAACCATTCAGATAAATTACAATTACAATATTTATAATTAATGTTATGAATAATTTATTCTAATTTAATTAGTTAATAATTTATTTATTTTTATTATTTTTTTAATTAATAATACAACATTAGTATCTAAATAATATTTTTAGATTTAGCTAAGTTGGTGGTATTAATATTACAACGGACGGGATTTTTATGAAAATTAATATAGTTCATACGCTGCTCGCTGGCTGGTTATAGGGTGTCCGAATTAAGATATTTAGAGTGTCCGTATTAGGGATATATATGACCTCTAGATATATTCTCATAACTTAATTAATATTTGATAACAAATATAGAAATTATGTATATAATATTTAGAATACTTTAGTTTTTAATAATGTATTGTTATATTGTTGTATTGATACATTTGTATATTCTTGAGAAGGTTTCAAGTTGAAATTGTTTTCATAAATTTAAAAACGTAATAACAAAATTAGTTTATTAGATATATCAGCACTATTTTGAATAATAAAAAAATAAAAAATACTTATTGTCTAAATTATGTAGTAGTCTAGAGTCTATACTCTAGACTCTAGACCCTTTAGTCTAGACCCGGGTCCAGACTATTTATATTATTATGAATATTTTATTCATTAACATTTTTTTGTAGGATTTATGGTTTCTGAGTTACCGAGAGTGTCCGTATTCGGTTACTTTCCCCTACCTATATTTATTAATAAATATGTAAAAACATGTTTTTAATATATGGATTATTAGGAAAATTAATTAATATATATTTGAATTTTGATTGTAATATTACAATCAAAATTCATATATAAAAAGTTTTATAGAGTTTAGAAATATAGGTCAAATATTTCAATGTGAATATATATTAAAACAAATACAAATTACATGAGTTTATAAACATATGTTTGTACATATGTATATACATAACCAACACCATCCAATAAATGGATAAGATTTAAGAATTATTCCTAATTAATGCATACTAATAATGTTATCTACATTATTTATTATAGATAAATATTTTATCAAAAATGTATCCTGTTTAGTTCTCTATAAATTGTATTTCATGTGATGTGAGATTCTTTTTGCGTGGGTTCAGATTAGTATCTAATGAATACTATCGTTATTTAGGGATATAGATAATGATCTTATATATTATCTATTCCTCTAGGTATATATATATCTGCTATATCAGTATACCATTTTATATAACCGTCAACTACGGCATGACTATACAAAAACCGTGCCTGATGTCATGACAATATATCAGTAACCTGCAGTGGCAACTACGTGCACATATATGTTTACCTATGAGATACTTACTAGCATACAGATATCTATTTTGTATATCTATTTATTTTTGACAGCCATTAAAATTATATTAAGAAACTTGTTGGTAGACTATTGAGGAAGAAACAAAAAGAAAGAATGAAAGAGAAATAAATTATACTTCACTCATTATAAATGGCTGTTATATTATATATATATATATATATATATATATATATATATATATATATATATATATATATAATTATATATATATATACAGAATATAATAGCCTAATAAGTGAAGTACAATTGCTCTTTCATTCATTTGTTCTCTTTCAATCTTTTTTTTACAGAGATCTAATATATACTATCTATATATTAGCCATACTATACATATACTGATAATAATTACAGATAATATTAACTGCTAAAACAATATTAAAATTAGCTAAAAACAAATTAATAATTCCAGTTTGTGTTATATTATTTATAATAAAAACAGCCGTAAAATAACTTATTTATCGCGTATACAAAGGTTGTAGAATATAATTTATTTACATATTCACATAATTAGTTAGTAATGATATTATTCGTTGTACGATGTTCTACAGAATACATGACCTCGATGTTACGCTCGAGAGCCGAAACAATCGGGGTCATAAGTCGTAGGTCAGAGGTCATAAGAAACCGGCGTGGTAATATTCTAATGGCACAAACTAATGGCATAACTGTGTGTGTACATGTGTGGGGGTGTGAGTGTGTGGGTGTGTAAGTGGTGACGGACCTATGATACATAACGAAACATATAATGGCGGTGGTGGTGGTGGCAGTGGTGATGGAGCGGAAGAGGGGGAGGAAGATGTGGTGGTGGAGGAGGAGGAGGCAGCTTGTAGTTGTTAATATAATAATATAATAATATAATCGTATTATTCTTCGTGTCAGGCTTTGTTATCATACTAAACGCGGTGCTAGTAGTTCGTGATCGAGATAAGATGATATCGTAAGAAATATATTATAGCAGGAAACTTTCACAGATGGACAGGTTGACAGTTAATGGATACATCGGGTGATACAACGCTAGTCTGTCTAACTGTCCATCTGTCCAACGGTCGAGTTACAAAACCGCACCGGTACGCATGCGCGGCATGCTACGTAAGTGGACCAGAGTTCAGCGTCGGCGTAAGTTCAACTTTCTCCTCGGAGGTGATCTCGGTATCGGGCGACAGTAACACGTGACCTCTACGACCGCCACCGCCGTCGTGACCTCTATTATAGTTCACAACGGTGTCGCCGTCGTCGTCCACGGCGCCCCGGTGCGATTTAGACGCCGCCGACCCGTGCGAATTCCGGTGCGCGCACCTCAACGCCGACCGGAAACCGTCGCGGAATTCGTGCGACGCGAAGTTGTAGATGATGGGGTTAACGCAGCTGTTGAAGTAGGCCAGACAGTTCCACATTACCGAGATGTAGTGGTAGTACTGGTTCTGAGGGAGACTGCCGAAGTAGGCCACCAATAGGTGCACGTGGATCGGTAACCAGAGGATCGCGAATATCACCACTACCGAGATCAGCAGTCGACTCGCCTGTGGATGGGTGGTTAGTGACGCTGATTACATTACTTTTAATTTAATTACATTCATTTTAATTTAATCACATTTATTTTAATTAACATACATTTATTTTAATTTAATTAATTTATGTTAACGAATATGTATTCCAGAGCAATCAAGTGTCGAGAATGTTAATGCTAATTATAATTATAATAATAATAAATAATACTATTATTTATTATCTAACGAAGACCTTATTTTCTCTTTTAGTTTATTAATTATATTATATTAATTTATGTGTTGATTTCTCTAAAAAGGTTTAATAATTAGATTTCATATTTATTATTATTATTATCGCCTATTCAATTAATGTTATGTCCGAGGGGTGTTTTAACGTGAGTAATTAGGCACCTCGGTACAGCTATGTCTCTGTATACAGATATATCTCTGTATAGAGGCAGATCCCTCAATCATAATACAAATCTATATTGATACTGTGCATGGGAGCCGTGAAGGATTAAGTAGGTATACTACTTTATGTATACAAGTGAAGTGAAGTTGTTAATTAATATTACAATAGCGGTAAGGAACTCAATAACAATACGAAGTGCAACTCTATCTCTAACTTATTATTATGTTACAGAACGAGGATGTGGTGCAAAACGAAGATTGCCACTTGTATCTATTTACGTAAAATAAAATGTAATACCGATTAGTTTAACATATAGGTGGCAATACTATCTTTTCTTCTATTCAATATTATTGTTATCATCATTTCAAAAGAAAATTGTCAAAGTACTGTTATAACATGTATACATAATGATTAAACATATGTAACAAAATATGCATACTTTTACATTTAAAATAGAACTATTGATTTATCATATTTCTTGAATATGGATATATATCTTAAGAAATATAGTTAAAATATAATAAAATAACGTTATATTCAGAAAACCAATACTGTAAATAAATATATACTGTATTTAAAAATATACAAAACTTTTCATTTATAATAGTGATGTATTTTTCAAATGCACCTATATACATTTTTTTCCCTTTTTCGGTTTGTCGGACTGCAAACTGTGCTTAAAAAGCTATCAGCCATCCATATATTTGTGAAATTAATGTTGTGCATTGAATAAATGCGTTTTAAGAAGTGTCTTGAAGTTTAGAGTTGCTGATGTCGTACGGATGGTTGTATACATCCCTATAGTGATAATATTCCAGGAGTATCGGACGGATATTGCCCCAGGCGCGAGTGTTAGTTGAATGTAAGTTGTGTTTAGGAGGTATTTTAGGTAGAAATGTATTGGTGGAGCGTGTAGTGGTACTATTTGGTAATTTAAGTTTGAGTAGGGGTGCTAGGTATTCAGGAGAGTAATGGTGGATTGATTTATTTGCCACTAGTAGAGTTTATAGAGGATTCTATGGCGTACACTGTACGCCGTACTAACACGGTTCTACGCCGTACAGGTAACCATCGGAATTTAGCTAGGAATGGAGATATACGAGTATGGAAGTATTTTGGTATGTTGAATATATACCTAGCTATAGAATTTTTAAGAATTTGGAGTTTAGTAATATACGATGAGGGATATTGTAAAGGATAACATTACAGTAGTCGAATAGAGGTAGTATGTAGGCAGCAGCTATAATAGTAGCGGTGGATATTGATATAAAATAATAAATGAGCGAATAAGCCGTAGTGAATGAGTTGATAGTTTAGTATCTTATAAAATATACAGTTATCTATAAAAACTAAAAGTATTGTCAAATATAACACCATAATTTTTGACATGCGTTGAGTACTTTATGAACTTTCTGTTAATATTGATTGGGATAGGTTTTGATAAGTTTCACTTCGGAGTGGAATGTGACATAAGATATACTCGGTTTTCATTGGATTAAAGACGAGGGAGTTAATTTTGAGCCAGTTAAGAATTAGCCGTAGAAGAATTAGTAACATCTAATAGTAGAGGAAAGGATGTCAGGTGCACATTTTTTATTTTCTGTACATTTTACATAAAATTAGATGTCGTCCGCATATGTATGGAAGCTAACCGGAGAATTCGAGATAAGGTGGAGAAGGGGAATTATGTTAATGTTTAATAGTATTGGTCCAATGACTGACCAGTGGGGAAAACTGTGTGTTATAATACGGGGAGATGAGCATGTTGATTGAACTAAAACTGAGGAAGATCAGTTAGTTATGAATGAAAACAGCCATTTGTGTGCAGTACCAGAGATGCCTATATATGTAAGGCGGTGTATGAGAATTGAATGGTCAATAGTGTCGAACGTGGAGAAGAGATCAAGTAATGTGAGTATTGTGCCATTTTTATTATCAAGATTAGTGCGATCGCTGGATATCTTCGCTAGTTCGGTTTATGTTTATTTGGAAAGAAGATATGCTCTTTGGAAGATGTGAGGGATTTTGTGTGATATTAAATAATAATTTAGCTGATTCCCGACGATTTGTTCCAAAGTTTTAGAAATAACAACAGGTTCTGAGGCTCAATGATTAGTTTCTTAAAGATGGGTGTAATGAGTGCATGTTTATATGATGTTGGAAAAGTGCTGGATTCGATGGATTCATATAATATATTATTGAGAGGGAAACTGAGGGATTCAGTGATTTCGTATAGAAGGGAATGAGGAATAGGTGTAAGAGGAGATGAACTTTTAGTTGCTTTAAGGAGTGTGTCTATATATGATATGGAAGGGACTGTAAATACAGTAATCGAGAGAGTTGGCAAGGTGGGGGTTATTAAATAGGTTGTGAGAGTACTTGTGAGCTTTTGATGGAAGTAATCTAAAGTTGATGATATGGTGTCTGGTGAAAAGTCTGGGAAAGTTTTCTTTTTATTTCTCCCAAAGAGTTTCGAGTATATGGTGAAAGTTTTCTTTTGATATGATGATCTTTAAGAGAGGCAGTAATATGTAGAGATTTTGCATTTAGGAGATCACGTCTATTTTTGGACTTGGTCAGTTGATAAAGCGCGAGTATAGATTACGATTTGGTTTTTATCCATTTCTTTCCTATGCAATTTACGCTTTTGTTGAAGTATTGTGAGGGTATATCAGGAGGTGTTGAGTCTAAGGATAGATATTGTAACAATGATTGGAGCGAGGGAATCAAGGGTAGTAAAAAGAGCGGTAAATAATTCTTCGGAGGAGTAATGTGGAAAGGATAGGAAGTCTCTGATGAAATCGTGAGTGTTGATGATTTTAGTTTGGCGGAAATAACTCATGATAGTGGGATGGGGTGGTTTATGGGAGTAAGGGTAAAAAGATAATTTGATAATAAGTAATACAAGGGTTATCAGAGTGAGAATAAATCAAGTTGGACGACTTATGGGAAATGACGAAATCGAGGGTATTACCATGTTTGTGTGTGGGGTAAGAATTGTGAAGTTTAGGATTGGAGGATTACAGTATATTGAGTAGAGATTTAGGATAATTAGTTGATTGGTTAGTGGCAATGTTAAAATCACCTATAATGATATAATATTCAGACATTAGATGGGTAAATGAATAATATTCAGAAAGGAATGATGGGATTAAGGAAGAGGGGTCGGTAAAATAGTGATATATTAAAGGTATTGAAGTGTGGGAGACTAATGGAACAGGTAAACACAAGTATAAAAAAAAAACAAATATAAACTGAAAATAAAATTATAAAAAAATGTGCTGGTGGCATATATATATATAGAGCCTACATATATATAGAGCAATTTTTCATTAATTTCACAAATTAATTAGCGAGATCTATTTTTGCTTCTCAAACTCCTTGTATATTTATATATGTAGGTTATAGGAAATATACAGTATGGTTTAGTATCATTTTATATTCTATTAAAAATAAAGTATATTCTATATGAAATATAATGTAGCTTAGTAGATATAATTGTAGATTATATATAATTCTATATTATTATATTATGTAAATAAATATTCATTAATAAATACAAATAGATTAAATTTACACCACGTATATAACTAAAGTAAAACATAAATAATACATTTAACATATTGATTTATTTATTGCGTGCATTGCCTATATATATATATTATATATATAACGTTCTATATAATATATTGAATGAAAATAAAAAGGTCGTTTCAATTATTTGTATAATGTTATTATAGTATATTAATGTATATACATAATATATATATACGTAAACACACGTATATACCTAGATAGTATTACGCATGCGCACGACATATGCTTATCACGTGACTAACCTGTCTCTTCTTGTTCTGTGTTTTAGACATGCGCTTGTTGACGGAGAGAGGTACTTTGTGGCTCTCGATGTGATGCAATATCAGTATGGACAATATCACAATAATGCTGCAATAGGGGTAGGGGTATTGTAAGTAAGAGTTGTAGGTATTTGTTTACTTTAACGTATTATATAGGTGCATATATATAAATTTATATATATATATATATATATACGTTAATCGAGGATTCAGAATTGAACTAGAGAAAAGGTGGACGCTTTTTTAAATCTTTACAAATTCATTTAAATAATAAAATAAATATTATATATATATATATATATATATAATATTTATTTTATTTTATGTAGTATATTTAATAAATACATATTTCTCAATGAGAAATTATTGATAATAATTGTTCTATAGAACAAATAAGTGTTATGCATGCATAAGATACTATCTAAAAATCTTATAATTTATTTTACCGATATGTCAAGGGAGAATTAAGGCATAGTTTCCTCAAATTTCCCATGATGTCGCCCCAGTATATATATATATATATAAATATATATATATATATATAATATATATATATAATATATTATATATACATATACTTGAAAGCATGAGTTGTATATGCATATACACAATAAATAACAAGCCACGACGCAATCCATTTTCTCTATCTCTCTCGCTCTATATATATATATATATATATATATATATATATATATATATATATATATATATTTAAAATTAATAAATAGGAAATCCGGGCTCATATATGTGTACCTATAAGTGAACCTAGTTTATATATAAATATTTATAATCATATGCTTATAATGGAACATGTTGTGTTGCCTATATCAATATTTAACACGCGACTACTTAACATAAAGGTCACCAAAGTATGAAATATTTAATTGAAATATATAAATAAATATATAAATGTGTTATAAATTATTATATATATATAGGTTTATAGTGTATCAAAATAAAACTATATTAATATAGTATGACAAATAATGGTTGGTGAATTCACTATAGCCATTATTTGTGATACACATATGCACAAGCCTATCGGTTGCGAGAACTATAGTTCTTAGCATATATGCTGAATGCCTTACATGTCGGCTTCACGGGAATATCATGATTAGTATGCAGCAGCAGCAGCAGCTATTCCCCTAGTTCATATAGTAGATACATGCACACGATAAGAAGTAACACAGGCAATAGTCTATAGTCTGAGCTATACGTTTACCATCCGCCATTACATATATGTAAAAATGATATGTTTGTACACACACACACACACACACATATATATATATATATATATATATACTATTTCAATCCTTCGCATAATATTGAAAAACATATTTTCTAAAAATAAATATGTAACATTATTATTTTATTATACTTTAGAGAATTGTTTCTACTATTAATAGTTAATTAAGTACCTTCGTATTTATCAACGCTATTATCAGAGAAAAGAACTATATACTCGAGGCGTTATCCAATGAAACTTGAAGAGGCATGATGTGATTACAAATCACAAAGAGGTCCTTCAGGATTTATGCTGCTTCGATGTGGAACAAGCTACCTCTGGCGATAAGAGTGCTCCGTATATCTCAATATATTCCGCAAAAGACTGAAGAAACATATTTTATTGTAATGTTTGTATTGTTAATATTAATTGATTACACCATGGTGCTCTCTGCAGAGAATTGTTGGTACTATTATTTAAGTGTATAAATAAACATTATTATTATTATTGTTATTATATATATATATATATATATATATATATATATATATATATATATATATGTGTGTATGTGTGTACCACGTGAGTACGTATACGCTGCTGCATAGTACATCATCGGTATCGTTAACGAAAGAAGGTTACATATAATCTAGGCATATATGATTATGTATTATATATAATTATTTACTGAATGAATGAATATTTATTTACTGAATATTTAATTAATATACAGAAGGATATTCAGAAGCTATACGTAGCTTATATTAAGAATATCCTTATAACAAAAATATTAAATATTTAATATATAATAATAATTATGAAATAAGAAAATGTAATAATAAAAATGGTGTAATACAAGATATTTATATCGAATATACATATTAATAATAATAATAATAAATAATAATAATAATATAATAATAATAATAATAATAATAATAATAATAATAATAATAATAATAATAATAATAATAATAATAATAATAATAATAATAATAATAATAATAATAATAATAATAATAATAATAATAATAATAATAAAAATAATAATAATAATAATAATAATAATAATAATAATAATAATAATAATAATAATAATAATAATAAATGATAATAATAATAATAATAATAATAATAATATAAATAATAATAGTGCGCATATTAATAATACTTATGTACATATATTACAAAATATTATAAAAGATATGAATTTTTAATATAGATTAGAGATTACATGATATTAAATATTTAATTTTTGAACAAAATTGGTTAAGTGTGGTTTGCCTATTGTATGATTTTATATGTATCGGTAGATTATTCCAGCAAATGGGTCCATAATAAGTTATATTAATTTTTTTTGCATTGGTATTAACTAAAGGTATTTTAAATTTGTTATTATCGCGCATATTATAAGTAGAGTCTTGTAATTTAAATAAATTTATAATTGTTGTTGAAATTTGATAATTTTTAATCCTAAACATAATTTTACAGGCATTATAGAATATTATTTCTTTAAAAGTTAAAATGTGTTGTTCTTTGTAAATATTATCCACATTAGTTCTATTTTTTTGACGATATAATATTCTTATAGCTTTATTTTGAGCTATACTTATTTGTTTTGATGTTATATCATAATTATTCCCCCATATATGTGTACAATAAATAAGATGGCAATGAAATACAGAATAATATATTAGTTTTAAAATATTGATGGGTAAAATATTATTTAGTTTTCTTAGAATTGATAATCCATAATAAAGTTTAGCTTTAACCATATTAGTATGTAGTTTCCAATTCATGTTCGAATCAATAATTACACCAAGGAGTTTTATTGAGTTTTTTTGAATAATGACAATATTATTTAATATAATAGATAATTTTGCTTTATTATTATTAAATATTAAATAGTTAGTTTTGCTTAAATTAATTGTAAATTTATTTAATGATAGCCATATATCAAGATTTTTTAAAGTTTTATTCATGGAATTTTCCATAGAATCAATATTATTTTCACGGAATATAATAGAAGTGTCATCAGCGAATAAAACAAAATGGCCTTGTGTTTTAATATTGACTATGTCATTTATAAATATTAAAAATAATAGGGGACCGAGGACAGATCCTTGAGGGACACCAAACTTAATATTCTTTATTTTTGATTTAGACTTATTGAATATTACAAATTGATTTCTATTATTAAGAAAAGATATTAATAATTTTAAAGCAACTCCTCTGAAACCATACTTCTCTAACTTATTTATTAATAGATCATGACTGATGGAGTCGAATGCTTTCTTTAAATCTATAGATATAGCTGCACAATATTTCATTTTATTTGAAGCTATGGTTCCGGTTAGGTCAGTCAATGCGTCGGAAGTTGAAACTCCTTTTTTAAAACCAAATTGTGATTTATTAATTATTTTATTTTTGTTCATAAAATCTATATATCTAGATTTTAAGACTTTTTCTAAAATTGTTGAGAAAGATGATAATAGAGAAATTGGCCTATAATTAGAAGGATCATCAATATTACCAGATTTATATTTAGTTACGACTTTAGCAGTTTTTAGACAATTAGGAAATATACCCTGTTGTATACATAGATTAATTAAATATGATAATATATTACTTATTGAAGAAATGATTTGAATAATTAGTTTAAATGAAAAGTTATGAGAATCAGTACTATTTGTTGGTTTACTTTTTTCAACAATATTAGTTATTTCAATTGGATTAGTGGGAGTAATAAATAATGAATTTGTATAATTATTATGTATATAATTAGATGTATTATTGGTATTACAATTTTTTTCTGATTTAGAAGCTAACTTCTCACCTATGTTACAAAAATAATCATTAAATTGTTCACACCGTTTATTATCTTCTATTACATTAGGAACTATATTACCATTTTTGTTGTTATGTATAATAGTATTTATTTTATTCCATATCTGCTTAGGGTTGTTTCTGTTAGTAATAAAATATTGACTATAGTAATAGCGTTCAGCTTTATTTATGATTTTTGAAAGACAATTTTTATATTTTTTATAAATAGTTTCATTAGATACAGAATGTTTTTTTTTTAAGTTTTGGTAAAGTTTATTTTTTTTAATTATACATTTTTTAAGGCCCTCTATTAGCCAAGGTTTATTTAAATAAGAATTTTTTGTATATATTTTTTTTTTAGAAAGGAATTTTTGTTTAGAGTTTTCTAAAGTAGAAATGAATAAGTCAAAAGCATGATGCGCATTATCTATTCTGTATAAAGATGACCAATTATAATTTAGAAGATAGAGCTTAAACTCGCTTATATTATTCTGTGTCATATAATATATGAATTCATTATTTTTTTTAATAGAATTGTTAAATTTATTTAATTTATAAATACAAAAAATAGGTAAATGGTCACTTATATCATTATATAATAAACCATTAGATATTGGTACATGATTATAATTTGTGTATATGTTATCAATTAAGGTGGACGTTATATTAGTAATGCGTGAGGGTTTGGTTATTATTGGATGTAGACCTAATGAAATAAGTATATCAATGAAATGAGAGACTTTAGGACAAGTTAATTTTAATATATCAATGTTAAAGTCTCCGCAAAGAAATATTGTATTATCAGTATAGAGTGTATTAAATAAATTATATATTTCATCTGAAAAATTAATTATATCAAATTCGGGGCATTTATTCCATTATATAATTTATAATTATATATTAATTATATATTTATGATTATATATAATTAGGCAATCACATATACACACATATATAACTGGTATTAACTCAGTATATATATATATATATATATATATACTTAGTTAATTCCCATTATATCCTGTTAGTGATGCCGATACTGCTACTGGTATATCGATATTCACATATATATATATATATATATATATATATATATATATATATATATATATATATATATATATATATATATATATATATATATATAGTGTTATTATTGTACTACTATAGTGCGACTAATATTTCTACTTTTTACGACATTGATACCGTTATTTCTGCTGATATTTATATTACTACCCGTATCGCTGCCACTAACCCAACCACTATATATTAGTGCATGAAATAACATGTAAATATAAATTGCCCACCCAGTACAACAAATTGCATATTTAAATATATGATTTAATGACCTATACTATAGGTCATATATGTAGAGAAAAATAACCTGATACGGACACTTTAACAATAAATGGTATTAACATTTTATGACTCATTATTTGTATTCAAAAATTATAATATATTAATATATATTATTTTATTATATATAATATATATTATACAATATATATAATATTATATGATTATAGTTTCCATTGTGATTTATTTGTGATTTTATTGTGATTTTAAAATTGTATTTAATCTTTTAATTCCATATATGTATACATAAGGGGGGTGTCCGTATTCGGTACCTGTGTCCGAATACGGATACCCTGTGTTATAATACGGACACCCTATATAACATTATATAAACTATATATTATTGATGATACAATCATACAAATTACAATTAAATTCTTTATAATTAATTTTATGAATAATTTATTCTAATTTAATTAGTTAATATTTTATTTATTTTTATTATTTTTTTAATTAATAATGCAATTTAAGTATCTAAATATTAACCAATTTAGATTTAGCTTTATTGGTGGTATTAATATTATAACGAACGAGATTTTTTATGAAAATTAGAATAGTTCATACGCTTCGCTCAGATTGGTTATATATATACCCTATAGGGTGTCCGACGGACAGTGTCCGTCGGACACTGTCCGTATTAGGGAGTTATATGACCTCTAGATATATGCGTATAACTTAATGAATATTTGATAACAAATATAGAAATTATATATATATATAATTTTAGATGCTTTATTTTTTAATAATATATATATTATTTATATATGATATATTATATATTATATATTACACTATAGTGTTATATTTTATTGATACATTTGTATATTCTTGAGAAGTTTCAGTCTTAATTCAATCCTAATTTTCTGTCAATTTGAACCAGAATTGAAACATATGACTCAACATGGAAATATTTATATTACAAATGGAATAAGATGTGACAGTAAATATAAATTGGGAAGAGTTATTGATCATTTATTTAGTAATATTCACAAATGTGCAGTAGATTTACAAAAGAAGAAAAGTCTGTAGAATGAGAAGAGTAACATCCATGGATACAAATAATAAAAAATAAAAATAAAAATAATAATAAGACATTGATTAGGATAGCATTGCATATCTATAATGATTCAAAAATATTAACTTTATCCGCAAGATCACTACCCTCAATAATTTGCACAGAGAATCAGATTAATCATATATATATATATATATATATATATATATATATATATATATATATATTTGCCAACTAGATAAGAAATGCACTATAATAAAGAACATCTGTTTAAAGAAATTCTATCAATCATAGAAAAATCTATTAAGAAAACTCTTTATAAAGAATTAGAAGAATATATAAAATGTTCTATTCAAATTAATGGATCGGTGGATATTCGTCAAAGGGATAATAAATTCGTGTTCATAAAGATAAATAATACAAATACAATTTGTTGCTGTGGACCTTTCAGAGGACATAGGTTCAAGCGGAGTATTACACTTATTTTGTACATAAATTAAAGTATTAGATATTTCAGATGATAAACTAAAATTAAAATTTGCTGGAATAACCATTGATGGAGAATCAGCAAATACAGTAAGGAAAACAGGATTGTGGTTTGAAGAATTAGTAGATCTTCCTTTATTAAATATGTGGCAAAAGAATTTCAATATTATATTGAAATTCGATTGGCTCAGAATTTGAATGCACTATGCAGTGCTGTTTTACATAATATACCATATTGTATAAAACATATGGTATGAAGGAACATTTAATAGAAGTGAAAAACTAAAAATAACAGGATTAGCAAAAGTATGGAATACTAACAATAGACATTATATAATAGAATAGCTGTATATAAAATCAATAATGTCAGATATATTAATGATCTATGAAAGTTTACAAAAATAATTTCAGAAAATTAAAAACTGATATATTAAAAGTTCTAAGTATAGCTATAAATTCGAACTGATGAAAGAATTTGCATATAATTCAAAAACCATAATTCAAAGTATAAATGATCCTATATGATCTTTGTATTGCTTCCACACGAATTCAATTTATAGACAACATAACAAACTTCAATATTTCATTAACTTCAATATTGCATTAACTTAAATATTTCATTAACTTAAAATTACTCGATATCGTAAATAAAGTTATAGATTAATTCGATGATTTTATACCACCTGGTAGTATTACAGATAATTCTTCAAGATTATATCATATTCTATAGAACCTTATAAGTTAAAATAATAAAATAATAATATAAAATTGCTTAAATTATATCTTATCTTAAATTAAATCCCGATTTCATGCACTCCCAGCAAACAGTAAGAGCAGCATAATAGCAGCATAACAGCAAATGCTAGAGCCTCAAATGTTTACATTGTGCTATTATGCTGCTATTAAATGTCTATTATGCTGCTATTATGCTGCTATTAATTTGTAATGATATTATGCAGCTGGTATGCTGCTGTTATGCTGCTATTATGCTGATATTATGCTGCTATTAATTTTAAATGTCTATTATGCTGCTATTATAATAACAGCAGCATAACAGCTGCATAATATCATTACAAATTAATAGCAGCATAATAGCAGCATAATAGACATTATATAGCAGCATAATAGCACAATGTAAACATTTGAGGCTCTAGCATTTGCTGTTATGCTGCTATTATGCTGCTCTTACTGTTTGCTGGGCTTATATACATACTATAGTAGTTGAATGATATAACATTATAACTATAGTTATCTATAGTTATAGCCTATAGGCTATCTAAAGTGTATAGATGCAAAACTAATATTACTTATAAACATGGTTACATAATATTAAATATGTATCGTTATTGTCACGTATATATGCATATATATATATATATATATATATATATATATATATATATATATATGTTTATATACAAACTGCCTATGTAGCTCAGTTGTATAAGGCATCAGATACACAATCAGTAGGACAATGGTTTAAACCCCGTCCGGACCATTACAATAGGTCATAACTACACTGTTAGAAATAAATGGTATAACATTGATTACAAAATGGTATAACCCCGTGGCGCCCTGGTATACCATTTACGGTATAACTAATTAAAAAAGTTATACCATATTTTATAAAAAGTTATAAAATATTTTATATAAAGTTATACCATAATTAAACCATATATTATATAAAGTTATACCATATTTTATAAAAAGTTATACCATATTTTATACAAAGTTATTCCATAATTTATTAAAATTTATACCATATTTGATATAAAGTTATACCATATTTTATTAACATTTATACCATATATTATATAAAGTTATTCCATAATTTATTAAAATTTATACCATATTTTATATAAAGTTATACCATATTTTATTAACATTTATACCATATATTATATAAAGTTATACCATAATTTATTAAAAGTTATACTATATTTTATTTAAAGTTATACCAGTGCTTATAATAACTTACTATTCTATATTATTAATTTATATATGGAATCGACATTTATAATGATAATTTATTTTCTAAAAACCACATATATGTTAACAATATTGTTAATTAACAGATACATTTTAAAATAAATAACGTGATACAAAATTACATAAACAATTAATGTTTGTAGGACATGTTATGAAACAAATAAAATTAACAATACCACTTAATAAAATATATTTTATTCTATACGAAATAAATTATTTTGAACGAAAACCAAACAATTATCGACACACATAATAAGCATCCTCTTTTCTGATATATGGAGTCATTATTTCCTGCAATTAAAATTAAAATATTTATATAAGTTATATATATCTATATATATATATATATATATATATATATATATATATATATATATATATATATAGTATACTCGAGTATATAATAATATTGCATATTATATAATAGTATACATATGTATCGTATAAGAAACTTTATACAGTTAATATCATCTATGATAATACTATATAAAGTATAGGTTAGAATTGTAATTAGAAAAATCCAATAGCAGTTATATATATATAATAGAGTATACTATACTTTTGAATTAGCATACAAAAAATCATAAAATAACTATAATATTAAATCTATAGTTATTAAATAATTATTAAGTAACCTTATTTTTATTTTCATTGTAAATTCATTTTTCAATAATTCGCAAACTCCCATCATAAAATATAAGATTCCCGCATCTATTTTTGGAAAAATTATATTATTTATTTAATTATAGACTTTATAATCTATATTTGATTAAGGATAGAAGGATATTGATAATATTTGTACAACAGTTAACATATTTATATATATATATATATATAACTATTAGTAATATTATTAAATTTAATTACATTGTGAGCTAAAAATAAAATAAATAATTGACCATATATGGATATATATAGTATATTATCCATATGGAGTAATAAAATATAATTGCATATTTATTTTATATAGATATTTAACTAATGTTATTAATTAGATAACTAAATTACCTGTTTGATCAGTTTACGTATTAACGCTACCTAGCACATCAATATATTCGTTTATATATTTTTGTATACACGTTATATGCTTTTTCATCCCTCTCCGGCCGTTTTTCTAATATTTTAAATGAATTTGAAAGTCTGCAAATAATTCTTCAGTTTCCTGCATATTAATATGTATACAATATTATATTCTATAGCATATAGTTATCATAATTTTATAATATATATATGTAATAAAGTGAATGTTCTAATATAATTTATTAATCAAAGCAAAGACCTGTTGAACATAATAATTATATAACATAATAATAATTATAATAATAATAATAATAATAATAATAATAATAATAATAATAGTACATACCTGATGATATGCATAACGAAGAATGAGGCAATCTCACCTAGTGGAATTTATTCTATAGAAAAATAACGAAATATACTTGACAGACGATAACAACATTTACATGTATGGCCATGCATGGCTATGGCTATACAATTAACACAGAACGAGACACCGAAATCTAGTTTAAAGTTTTAATGTAGATATATCGATTTCTGTTACATAATGCTAAATAGATTTAAATGTATATTACATTAATCGATATATCTACAACTTTGACGTTATAACATATATATATATAATTATATAATAATATTCTAACAATTTAATTATATATTATAAATAATATATAAATATATTATGAAATTATATATTATATAAACTTTTATATTATATATATAATATAATATAATTTGTGTATATATATATATATATATATATATAATATAAGTATAAATACCTTATGTATATTGTAATGAGTTGAAAAATAGATGCTTCTCATGTTGAGTGTAGAGTGGAAATATAATGTGTAAATAAATAAAATGAAATTATGGAATTATGGGTTGATTATAAGTTAATTCTGGGAATTATATATAATATACAAATTATGCCTATTAGCTTGTATTGTAAATAAATTTATAACAATAGTTTTTTATAGTTCTATTCAAAATATCACTTAGATTTTATATGAAGGTAATATATAATTAATTAAATCAATATGTTATTATTAATATGTATAGTATATATTTATACACGCACACACACACACACACATACACACACACATACACACACACATATATATATATATATATATATATATATATATATATATATATATACATATACTCGAATAATTATAAGTATTTGTATATAAAATATAGGAAATATGTATATGTATACATATTTCCCTATGGGGAATCTATATAGTTTCTGAAAACAAGTTTAATTGCAATTAGAAGCAATAAATGCTATGTCTATAATAATATAACACAACAATAAGTAAACTGTTATATTAATTATATTATGAAGGATACTATTATGAATTATATTTCTTATACATTTTATTTTCAATCAAATTTAAACTTAATTTTAAAATGTTATGGTATAACTGGTATTTCCATATTGTATACCATATAATTCATAAAGTTATACCATTATATTTAATAGATAATGGTATAACTAAAAATTACGAATGTTATACAATATCATTCGTAATCTTATACCATTTAAATTAAGCTATATGGTATAACTAAAAAAAAACAAATGTTATACTATATAATGTGTGATCTTATACCATTTCAATTAAACTATATGGTATAACTAAAAAAATCAAATATTATACCATATAATATGTGATCTTATACCATTTAACGTAATTGTATGGTATAACTCGTATTTCCATATGTTATACCATATAATTCATGATGTTATACCCTTATTTTTAACAGTGTAGTGATGTAAATGATGCTCAAATCTAAAGCGTATATGCGCAGTCTCAGACTATAAAATGCACCGATAGTGACAGTATACTGTCACATTTTTTAAATGATGCCTATAATAAACACGATTGAGTTAATATATGGTACGATGGAACATTACAGTACGTTATTCTGGAAGGTGACAGTACGATATGATGGAACATTACATTACGTTGTGCTGGATGGTGACAGCATGGTGTGCTGGATGGTGACAGTACGATATGATGGAACATTACATTACGTTGTGCTGGATGGTGACAGCATGGTGTGCTGGATGGTGACAGTACGATATGATGGAACATTACATTACGTTGTGCTGGATGGTGACAGCATGGTGTGCTGGATGGTGACAGTACGATATGATGGAACATTACATTACGTTGTGCTGGATGGTGACAGCATGGTGTGCTGGATGGTGACAGTACGATATGATGGAACATTACATTACGTTGTGCTGGATGGTGACAGCATGGTGTGCTGGATGGTGACAGTACGATATGATGGAACATTACATTACGTTGTGCTGGATGGTGACAGCATGGTGTGCTGGATGGTGACAGTACGATATGATGGAACATTACATTACGTTGTGCTGGATGGTGACAGCATGGTGTGCTGGATGGTGACAGTACGATATGATGGAACATTACATTACGTTGTGCTGGATGGTGACAGCATGGTGTGCTGGAAGGTGAAAGTACGATATGATGTAATGTGAAAGTACATTGTACTAGAATATGTCAGTACGATATGATGTAACGTGATAGTACGATATGATGTAGAGAACTTCGTGATAGAGGTCTTCGAAGGGACATTAGAGCCATATGGTTATAAGTACACTTAAGTGAATACTTCATCTAAGTTATTGGATGCATCTGTAAAAAATGCATTATTTGGGATGAAAGAACTCCACAAAATAACAATAAAAATATAGTATCCTATAGTAGTAGTAGTATACTACTGCTATTATACTATAGTAGTACTACTAAGCTATATACTATATATATATATTATATATACTATACATAATTCATACCCGTAATCCTCAAATACTCATTATATACATTTATCAAATACACATTTAGTATATCTCTAATATTTCTAAAGTAATATAATACACTCGTACATTTATCAATCTTACATAGAAGTCATACCTATATGTATATATATATATATTATATATATATATATATCATATTAATTGCTACGTATCCCTACATAAATGTGATATGAGAACAATATCTATCAGGTCATTAGTAATGAGTCATTACTAATTCACTACTGATTATAATGATGTGTCTTGTTTACATCTCAACAGTTCACCTAGATTTTTATTAAGGATAATCATAATTAGAATACATACATCATAACATTTACATTAGAATACAATGTAAATGTAATATTATATATAGTATATGCGCTTATAAGCTAGATCTATGCTTATAAGATAGATCTATCTATAGATATAAACGCTAACAATGTCAGATATATATAGGGGGATAATGTCAGATATATATGTATCTCATAATAAAGAAAGTGTATTTTATATTAAAATGTTGACCAACAAATATGTGTAATTTTATTATTTAATAAAAAATTTAAAAATTAACAAAAAAATTAAATATTAAATTTCATTTTACTTCAAGAATATTTAAAATGTATTACTAATTTCAATAGAACATTTAGATTCTAATTGGAAACAACAAATAATTTAAATATAATATTTATTTTCTGTTACGTAGTCAGTTTATAAATACACTAACAATAGCCAATACCGACACTATAATGAACACTATAATCCACGTGACTCCATTAACCAATAAGTTCCTCTCTATCCGAAATCACGTGTGTTATAGATAGTTTTACACATATCGTATGTTTATAACCATTTTCTAAAATTAAACAATTGTTTATTTTAGTATAAAGATTATCAGTTTATTATCGATTATCATTATTAATATGTATTAAAATACATCAATTTATATATATATATATATATATATATATATATATGATCATAGAAAATGTATTATATTTAATAAATTATATAATTGTATCTATTTTAATTGCGTGTGTTATTATTTTAAATGAAAGCGACATTAGTGGTTGTATCTTAAATAAATGGTTCCATCTAGCGGATTTGTTATCCTATCGTATTTGTAGGTAGTTTTTCTAATGGTGTCCATAGTTTTAATAGAGTTACAAATACCGACACCCCATATTAATTAAAATATGCGAATTATATATATATATATATATATATATATATATATATATATATATATTCTATTTAATATATGAATATACATTCTAGATAATGTATTAAAATTAGAAATATCCATAAATAATTTGTAAAACTACAATCGTTAGAAAATAATTTCCATTAGGGTGTTGGTATATATACCTAATAAGCATCGGTCCTGTTGAGAACAACTTTATAAGGAAGATACGATAAGCTAGGTTTCCAACTAAGGAAAAGAGTACCACCTATCACTGTTACAGATAATGACTTTACAGATGATATTTAATTAGTAAGTGAAGGTATCAAAGATGCCCAAGAGATGATCACTCGATTCGAAAAGCAGGAATAAGTATGCATACAGGGAAAACGAAATACACGAGTTTCAATACTAATCAACATTTTGAAATCAAAGCTATAGATGGGTAACATTTGAAAATGGTTGAAGACTTCAAGTGCCTATAGCTATAGCTAGGTGAATGGAGACTAGGACTATACCTACATTGCAACATATTTGCAAATCAGAAAAGCGCTTACTTGGAGAACATATAATCAAATGAGGAATAACTGGAAATCAACTCTTAGTAGGAAACTAAAAAGCAGGCTCATTTACACCACAGTTGAATCAGTTCTGCTGTACGAATGTGAGACTTGGACCCTCACAAAACACTACTCAAACAACTTGATGGCACATACATTTGAATTCTACGAATGATATTAAACGTACATTGGTCTAAAAAAGTTACAAACGAAGTACTAGGGGAATTATGTCTAATACGGGCCACTTTTTATGGTATCAAATAACTTTTTTATTTATGATTATAAATTAATGAAATTTTATCACGATTTAGATATTATAAACGTCAATAACATTACAATTTAAATTTTTGTAAAAATGTTATTTATCGTCGAAAATGTGCCCGGCCCGTATTGCAAACAATGTTTGTAATACGGGCCATGTGGTTTTAATATTGGCCGGGTGAAACATCCAATAGATGGCGAAAGTAGTTATCATTTTTCAACCAATCAAATGAATTGTTATATTGATGATACCATTTTCAAGCTATAAGAATACTTATCACGCATACTTCAATTTATTTCAGTGATTTAAACTAAGTTACATTATGTGAACTAAAGGCAACCTACTAATGTAACCTATGTATCTAGTAGATATTATCTACATTATTTCTATATATATATTCCTATAGGAATAAAATAAATAATAGATTACATAATTTGATTTAAATAAGTGGTAGTAGTAGTAGTAGTAGTAGTAGTAGTAGTAGTAGTAGTAGTAGTAGTAGTAGTAGTAGTAGTAGTAGTAGTAGTAGTAGTAGTAGTAGTAGTAGTAGTAGTAGTAGTAGTAGTAGTAGTAGTAGTAGTAGTAGTAGTAGTAGTAGTAGTAGTAGTAGTAGTAGTAGTAGTAGTAGTAGTAGTAGTAGTAGTAGTAGTAGTAGTAGTAGTAGTAGTAGTAGTAGTAGTAGTAGTAGTAGTAGTAGTAGTAGTAGTAGTAGTAGTAGTAGTAGTAGTAGTAGTAGTAGTAGTAGTAGTAGTAGTAGTAGTAGTAGTAGTAGTAGTAGTAGTAGTAGTAGTAGTAGTAGTAGTAGTAGTAGTAGTAGTAGTAGTAGTAGTAGTAGTATTAGTAGTAGTAGTAGTAGTAGTAGTAGTAGTAGTAGTAGTAGTAGTAGTAGTAGTAGTAGTAGTAGTAGTAGTAGTAGTAGTAGTAGTAGTAGTAGTAGTAGTAGTAGTAGTAGTAGTAGTAGTAGTAGTAGTAGTAGTAGTAGTAGTAGTAGTAGTAGTAGTAGTAGTAGTAGTAGTAGTAGTAGTAGTAGTAGTAGTAGTAGTAGTAGTAGTAGTAGTAGTAGTAGTAGTAGTAGTAGTAGTAGTAGTAGTAGTAGTAGTAGTAGTAGTAGTAGTAGTAGTAGTAGTAGTAGTAGTAGTAGTAGTAGTAGTAGTAGTAGTAGTAGTAGTAGTAGTAGTAGTAGTAGTAGTAGTAGTAGTAGTAGTAGTAGTAGTAGTAGTAGTAGTAGTAGTAGTAGTAGTAGTAGTAGTAGTAGTAGTAGTAGTAGTAGTAGTAGTAGTAGTAGTAGTAGTAGTAGTAGTAGTAGTAATAGTAGTAGTAGTAGTAGTAGTAGTAGTAGTAGTAGTAGTAGTAGTAGTAGTAGTAGTAGTAGTAGTAGTAGTAGTAGTAGTAGTAGTAGTAGTAGTAGTAGTAGTAGTAGTAGTAGTAGTAGTAGTAGTAGTAGTAGTAGTAGTAGTAGTAGTAGTAGTAGTAGTAGTAGTAGTCGTCGTAGTAGTAGTAGTAGTAGTAGTAGTAGTAGTAGTAGTAGTAGTAGTAGTAGTAGTAGTAGTAGTAGTAGTAGTAGTAGTAGTAGTAGTAGTAGTAGTAGTAGTAGTAGTAGTAGTAGTAGTAGTAGTAGTAGTAGTAGTAGTAGTAGTAGTAGTAGTAGTAGTAGTAGTAGTAGTAGTAGTAGTAGTAGTAGTAGTAGTAGTAGTAGTAGTAGTAGTAGTAGTAGTAGTAGTAGTAGTAGTAGTAGTAGTAGTAGTAGTAGTAGTAGTAGTAGTAGTAGTAGTAGTAGTAGTAGTAGTAGTAGTAGTAGTAATAGTAGTAGTAGTAGTAGTAGTAGTAGTAGTAGTAGTAGTAGTAGTAGTAGTAGTAGTAGTAGTAGTAGTAGTAGTAGTAGTAGTATTAGTAGTAGTAGTAGTAGTAGTAGTAATTAACAAAATATGATAATTAATATATTTGTTAATATATTTAATACGGAAATATAATTATTAAATGATATCATTATCGATTACTAATATTGATTATTATCAATATACTATAATGGAATATTTAATAGACACATGATTACATATATAATATATCTACACCTATGATGGTATTTAAGTGTATAAGTATTCGGTGAACATGTTACATTAATAAAATTATATTTATAATAAATAAATGAATATACATATCAATGTAATGTTAAAATATACGATACATGTAAACTATATTTATAACACAAATATCGATTTCTATGTAAATCAAACTGTAAAATCAAATGAATCAAAAAGTATTGCATAATAAGATATTGAATTGTATGGCGAATTTTAATTGTATTATTGATTTAATTTATTTTTAATTGTAGCCTTTAGAATAGTAAATATAAAATAAAACTGTTCAATGAACTATGTGTTATAATGTGTGTCTGTATATTTAACAGCGTTGTGTATAAATTAGAATATATAATAATATATAAATTAATAATGTACGATGAATTATTTATGTCTATATATATTGTATAGTATAATGGATGCAGGATCTGCATACATATATGCAGGATCTAGAGAAATTAACAATATTAAAATATAATTTAAAAATATAAACTTTAATAATTAATTATATATATGTGTTGTATTAGTGAATAGATTTGAAAAATGTTGTATACAATATAAAATAAATATTAAGTGAAAATGTCGTTAAATAAATATAACAATTTATATGAATAAACAAAAATGTTGTTAACAAAATGTTCAATATATAAATATTATAATGTAGCTACATTAAGTTAGATATAATAAATAAAATAGAAATAACAATGAAAAAAGTTAACAATAAAATGCATTAATTAAATAAATTCTATAGAATATCGATAGAGCCTAACTTTAATTGTTCTACATAACGTATACTATGCTGAATAATGTAAACATTCATACGCATGTGGTTCTAGAGAATATGTTACATAGGATAATTATTTTCTATCAACTGACTTTAGGAAATTAATGAAACAGTGAAAATATACACAACCTATATGTAGAATAATATTATATAAAATCATATAATAATTAATTGAAATTAGGAATAAGATAACATTCATTATTTATTGACAAATATCTATATAATTATTATAAATTATGTATTATAAATAATATCATATAATCATAAGCATATAATTGTATACATATATATATATATATACATAAACTATTTACCAAACATATGGTTTATAATATTAATACCATAGAAATAATAATATATTTTATACATTATATAACCTATATATTATTAGTAAACACATTAATAAGTCGAATTACTGATCAGAAATTAATATTATAATTACTTCAAATGAAATACATTGTAACATATATGGATTTACATATACGACTTTCTTTCATAATTATATCAAAGATTTTCCGAAGGAAAGATATAACACTTACGCGAAATCGTGTAATTCGAATTTGTATACAAAATACCCTGGTGCCACCTATAGCGGGTTACTTTTAGGAACTATGCGTTGTTTATAATGTAAATTCGTATTTAACTATACACTTTTAAAATGTTAAATAATATGCTTTAAATTAATATTTATATGATGAAAACTAAGTGTTCATTACTAATATATAACAAACAAATATGATATGTATGTTTTAAATGCTATAAATATATATTTAGTGAGTAAAAGCTAATTTATATTGCATGTAATTTAATAGAGCAATGAAAACATTGTTGTATGCAAACAGAGCCGAACCTAAATCTATTTCAATGATTTCGATACTACTGCTAGCAGCGGTTGGGGCTATTACTAAATTACGTTGCATGCATAGGGAGTGTTATATCTTTGCTTCGCAAAATCTTTGATTATATTATTATAAACAAACAATGCACATAAATATAATTACTGCCTCGCTAGATATATATTAGATGCCATATCGATGATCTAACAATAATTTCCGATCTCAATAATTTTAGATAATATTTATTCCATTATATTAAAATTTACATTATGCTTTAATGCATATTATATTATATCAATTATATTTCAATATAATATTTATTATCGATTATAATCGATAATTATAGATATCTATAGATACCAATTATGATTTTATTATTTAATATTAAAATTGATACACTGATATAATTACAAATAATATCACATTTGCTAAAGTTATATATATATATATATATATATATATATATATATATATATATATATATTAATATGAGTATGTATTTATGCGTATAAATATGTGGTTATATATAATACAATCGTACATAAGGAGTACACTTATTCCCTCTCATATATTCAAATATATGTACAATATTATAAATGCATTTAAATATATTTAAACATATAATATGCCTTTATATATCAATACATATTGATATTCATATATGAGTATATGCGTATATATATAGTGTATATATATATATATATATATATATATATATATATATATATAGTGTATATATATATATATATATATATATATATATGTATATATTAACATACATATGAGTATACGTAAATATGAATACATACAGTGTAATAATCATATACATTAGAATCACCTAATTGTAATGTCTATGATAATAATGTACACATTCATTATAACCACTCTCGTAATAGTTCGATCTATCAATAAACGCATGTATGAATCATACTTTCTTTATATCGATGGTATGAATATACGATATCAAGAAAATTCTTTATATCGGTGGTATTAATACACGTACGATGTCGCACGCACTTATATTGATGTCGCACGCACTTATATTACATTTTATTTCAGTGATATAATATTGTAAAATAGTAACATAGAATCAAGCATTTTCATTGGTCATGTGGCCCGTATTACTAACATTAGGTGGCCAGTATTGCAAACATTTGATACACTTGTTAAATAACCCCCCACGCACTTAATATTGAATATAAAGTAGAATGTATACATTTATATTCTTCGTATTTAATTAAGCTTTCCAATCGTGCTTTGAATTATTTAATTAATGTTATATTTATTAACGAAAATGGTGGATAAATAAATAATTATTTAGTAAATTTTAATTTGTAAACTATTTTTTGATATAATGATCAATATTAGAAATATAAATGCAAATATTAAAAAAAAAAATAACACTTATTAATAGAAATGTGATACTGAATAAATCTTGTATATATTTTTTTTTGATTTGAACAATAGTTACTGAGATATCGCAGTGGCCCGTATTACACACTGGCCCGTATTAGACATAATTCCCCTATATGGGGCTATATAAAAAATATCTACAAAGGTCAGACGTCGATTACTAATGTTTGCTGGACATTGCCTACGTATGCTCTATAGATGACGTTGTTTCGGATCTATTTCTTTGGGAACCTACTCATGGAACTAGAAGACAGGGAAGGCCACCAGAAAGCTACATCAGTAATCTGGAGCGCGAAACTGGTATACTGGTGAGCGAGATGAGAGTATCTATGATGAACCGTTATATTTGGATAACTTTTACTGTCCGGGAAACAAGAATCCCGAAATAAGCAAAGTAATCAATATATATACACCATATTATACGACTATAGTCGTATAAATGAAATCGTATACTATAAACTCGATATATGTTATAATATTAATAGTGTACTACCATAATTTATTATTATATATATATATATATTATTGACATAATTATACATAATAATAATCTTTATAATATTCATATATTAATTGTTTATATTTTCATTCATATTCATTACTATTAATATACTATACTACTATTATTATACTACTATACAACACGATTAATTTATACTCATCGTTTATTATTAAATATTTAATATTTATTTAATTGTATTTTTACTTAACATACTTAATTCTATAATATTTATTATTTCATTTATTTATTTGTATTATTTATATGTATTTATTTATCATTCGTTAATATAATTGTTCATATACACATTCGAGAATATATTCTACGCTATATCGTTCGCTATTACATTATCGTGTTTAATAAATCATCATCACCATCATATATATATATATATATATATATATACAGCCTATATATATGAAGTTTATTTTATTCTTACATCATTAATATGTAACGATCCGTACGGATGTTTACATACGTATGTGTGTGTATGTGTATGTATGCTGAACTACTATTAATTCCATTCCAGTTCAGTGCAAGCGAAGCGGAATCTAATAGTAATTACCAGTACTATCTATTTATATACAGTTTATAGTATATAGTATATAGTCTATAGTCTATATCATATAGTTTAAAGTATATATATATATATATATATATACTATGTTTAGTTGAGTATCTTCAGGAATATGCTTATCACATGTAATTTCTATTTGACCTATTGGTTTTTTAAATTAATTTAATGAATTCATCAACAGTTTAATTATATGTCATATGAGTATATATATATACTAAACGTATATATATATATATATATATATATATATATATATATATATATACACTGTATACAAAGATTTTCTTTTGGAAAATCTTTGCTGTATATACACAGTATATTATACAGCCTATATATTTACTATATATAGCCGATATTAACTATGGTTATTAAATATACATATAAAGTTTATATACATATATACTATAGTATAATGCCTATATATGTAGTATATACTGACTATATAAATCTATATATATATACTGCATATGTATACACAGCCTATATTGATGTGCTATTATTACGTAATACGTGGGTTTGAGTGACAGGTGTGTTATTGTTGGTAACGATAATTAGATTGTTTCTGGTATAAATTAACGTTATCAAAATAGCTGTGTACAGCTCAGTACAGCTCAGTACAGCTATGTGTGGTATACCGCATACCGCCATTACGGGATATTCCGGCCGCTAAACACTACAGTTTTACCGGTGTTCGTCTACGTAGTACATGTGTATGTGTGGGTGTGTGTGTATGTGTGGGTGTGTATGCGTGGGTGTGTGGGTTAGAGAGAGATTATGTATAGAAAATCTACTATATATATACGAGTATATATTTGTTGATTGTGTAACTTT
Source organism: Osedax fenrisi (assembly GCA_964019155.1). NCBI lineage: Eukaryota > Metazoa > Annelida > Polychaeta > Sabellida > Siboglinidae > Osedax > Osedax fenrisi. The sequence continues at coordinate 26,539,958 of OZ025240.1, read as the reverse complement.
ATTTAATAATATAAAGAAGGCGCCTACATATTACGGTGTCTCATTTATATATTGATGTTTAATACAATGAAGATTGTATACTTTATGGAATTTTAATGAATAATACATAGGATTGATTACTATTAAGATAGATAGATATGTATAGAGATATATATATATAGTTGCATATATACACGGAAGTATACTTTCTGTGTTATACATAATATTGTTATATTCATATTCACCTATATATAGTAGCATACATAATATATGTTGATATTTGTTATCATAAGTCAATCAATGTACACGTATACTATGGTACAACATGTATACATGTATACATAGATATTTATGTTGATATTGGTTGTCATAAGTCAATCAATTTACACGTAATACAATAACAAACGAACAACTGAAATAACGAAGGGATTAATATTAAAATTACAACTACAATATGATATTACAATTAAATTACATGTGGTGTTATGAAGGACATGTAGATATACCCGCCCTATCAACGGTGGAAATATACGCATGTTTAAAGAGTTAAATAAAGTTACATAATATGTGCTTAGTTATGATATACACAAGCTCTTATTATAAGTATAACCTATATTTATTATAAATATAACTTCAGATTATAATATGTATACCTAAACATAACCTATACTACTTGTAAATATACTTTACACATACAACTAACTATTGAGAACATTTATACACTTTATATACAAAATGACAGTGTTTAATTGTAATATTATGTAATACTGATTATACCATCAGATGTATTATATAGCTAGGTATATATATAGCTAGGTATATGCATAATATTGTATTTCAATATAATATTCTAAAGTATGTTTTAAAATGTGTTATATATGTTTATCAATAGACCTGCCTATATATAAATTATTAGATATATCTATATATAACTATAGTTAATGATAATACATATATTATTTTAACATATTAATATATATATATATATATATACAGATGGTAGTGTATATTATATTAAATTCCAATTCAAATTGATAAAATATATACAAACTTAACTTGATAAGAATATAGAAGTTTTACTTTCGAAAATCAATTAATGACGAATGCAAATATTTGATGATAATATTATATATATATATATATATATATATATAGATATTATAATTATAGTACTTTAGAATATGTACATTTGTGTTTTGCCGCCTCTAATATATTATTATGTTGACGGTGCTTGACGGTGTCTGATGGTGCTTAATAGTATGCGCAATGCTTAAGGGAATGAGCGCCGTTAACATCATTGTGAATGGAAACACGTTTTGTTTTAGCACATTAATATCTCTTTACACACACTTACACACACACACACACACACACATACATATATATATATATATATAGCTTAGGATCCATTATGATTCTATTTGCGGTTCAAAGCTTATGCTAACCATATAGGTAAAAAAAACTCTAGTTTTTTTAGCGAATATTGCTCCATCTCTATAATTATATCTCCTTCCCCTCTCTCACTTTTTCTCTCTCGCTATCCCTATATTTCTCTCTCATACCCGTCTCTCTATCACCCCTCACTATACTATCACTCTATATCTAGATATATCTCTCCTACCCTCTCCCTCTCTCTCCCTCGCACCACATATATTAACACCGCTTACCTGTCACTACTAGATACCATATACACCTACATTTCTATAGAGGCCATCTATATACCTAATGAATATCTATAAATACCCGCATGGTATACCCACTGAACAATTCCTTCCCTTCGTACTATGACCATCCATCATCAGCACATCGTAATCACCTGCTACGGTATCCTGCATACTAGCGTGTACTATTACACTTAGATATCATAGGGTGGTGTGTACCCCTATTACAGGTGTTCTACCACTATAGTGCTGGTTACGAATAGAGAACAATGTTCCACCCGCTGTTACCCCCATCACGTGGCCATGACGTAACACCTTCGCCGCACACATCGCGATACCCGTTATTACATCATCCTCATCGTGTGTCTATTGTTCCCCCTCTATTGTTTCCCCGTTATTGTTTACCTGGTAATGTATACAACCGCAGCGCTATGTATACACTATAATGTATACACTGTAATGTACACTATATATACGCATACGTACACACCTATAACTCGTTGGTTTACCTACTACTATGCAGGTATGTGGGCACTGCGAGCATCGTTTATATTGCCACTGACCTCTGTCTACTACGGCTATACCAAGGACATGTCCTTGGCTATACGCACATAACACACGATTATACGACGTATATTCAAAGACTTTCCGAAGGCTTCGAAAAATCTTTGTTATACATATATAGTACTATACGTGAAATGCACGACGTGCACTGCACGTCATGAATATATACATGCATATATACATGCATATATATATATATATATATATATATATATATATATATATATATATATATGTGTGTGTGTCTGTATGCAACAGGTCGTAGCACTATAGTTCAGTGGCATGCGATAACATCTATAGATGTATACATCTATTAAACTCTCATCTCATTTGCCTGCAGGCCTAATCTTATCATGTCCACTGAAACAGACATGCATACATGTACGACGTACATTGTACGTTGTACAAGAACATGTACAAGAACCCTACAAACACCATATATGGTATCGGTGCGGGTTATAGTAAAGGGTTAGCTGTATGGGTTGTAATCTCAACCGTACAAATATATATTAATATTTATAACTTATATGTTTAATTAATTAATTTAATGCGCTTTTTGTTGTTAATACATATGCATATATGCAATACCGAATAGTAAACGCGAATACACTTCTGGGTTATACACTTGTTACTAATGATTAATATACATAGTATACCATTTTAGTACTATAGTGTACTAACTAACCTATAGGTTACAACTATTATAAATAAAGTATACCTTACCATTATGACATAGGTAAGATACAGATGAGCTATATATGTGTGACTATACATTTCCTAAATGAAATCAACGTGTAACGCAGGTCATCCCTATAGATTACACTGCTGATTGATGATAGGTTCACCCTTTGTGTACACCACTCGTTAACAATAGCTATCGTATACACTATTGTATACGATACAAGCTATATATGTAGCTATATATATTGCTATATCGGACTAACCTTAATGGAATGACGTATGCGAAAGTAAAAAACGTCGAGAATATTCTCTGTCCTACTTCGTTACCCGTGTTGTCGCAATCTTGTGTCCCGTCCTCCCTCCTGAGGGGGCGTGGTTAACATCAAGTATGTTTCACAATAAAAGTGAAATCAAAAATAATATATATATATAACTATAATATAACTATAATAAATAAAGAAATAATGAAGAATATAAATTGGAGTATATATACCAGCTATTCGTATACGAATAAATAATGGTAATATAATTGTAATTATAAGAATAGAATTATTGAATTCATTTAATGAACATGAAAAAGAAATTTAAGATATCAACATATTTAAAAGAAAAATTAAAACACTTATGGTAGTGAATAATAATTAAATAATATAAGATGAAGATAAAAGCGGGAGAATCGGGAAGATTTTATAATAATCCAAGACTTACCGATATATCAATGGCTATAGTCATTTGGAGAACACAGCTACGTATAACATATTAACTTATATTAATGTTTATTATTAACTTATATTTGTCTATATTACCTAATATCCAATATAAATTGTTCATTCATTACTTAAATAATTATATTAATTATATTAATTATAAACAATATATGTATATATATATATATATATATATTAATAGATATTAATATAGTATTAATAGATAGTAATATTCTAAAAATATTAAAATATTAAAGTAAACAATTTAATCTAATTATACGTTTATTCTATACAATCTCATCCAATTAGTTTAGTTAGTAATCTATAATTAGTGTGCGAGATCCTCGGCGTAATCATCCCAAATAATCACACATCGAGTAATTAACGAATATAATTACGTAATAATAATCTCGCATAGAGATGAATCATTAGTCTCGTACGCCGTACGTGTCAAGCGTACGTTGATATGTGATTAATGCACAAACGCGTGCGATAAGGTTGCCGAGTGTGCGCGCTCGTGTGCGTGTGTGCGTGCGTGTGTGCGGGGTGTTGCGTCATACGAAGCCACACGTCATCGTAATCATGGTCGTGCGCGTGATCATTACGTCATAATGATATCACGTTACCGCTGCAGCGATTGTCTAACGTGGTGTAATATAGGCGACAACACCAACAATTCATTTATAATTAATGATACATATACATATACATATACGTATACGTATATGATACCTATATATATATATATATATATATATATAATATATATAATAGTTATATAGCAACATCATACATTTATAATAGTTGATGAAGGACATAAGGGTTATATTCGCTGCACGATGTCTGCATGTATATCAACGAAACATCAACATCGATGATGAACTGTGATGTTTGGAAGAAGATTTGTAAAACTCGAGCAATCCGCCCGATTTAGTAATGTATATTGATAGGTATGCCGACATCATTGATTAGCTTATCCAGGTGGTAAGTTTGAAGTGGTAGTCCAGTACTTCCTGTATCCTACCTGTTCGATATACCGTCAGTATGTTGGGTCCCACGATAACACATTACTTACGACCTCGTCTTTACTTCTAAAGAAATGGCCAGCTAATATAATCCTTATTCGTTTACCAACTATGATAAAGGTGGGATGTTGCTATATAACTATTTGTTTCTTAAGGTATTTTCTTCCATTTTGTTTGAGTACAGTATAGTATGTACCATGTACATACAACACTGTATAGTGTACATTGTATACACATATATATATATATACAGAAACAGGAAACATTTACATATCTACATACACATATGCCACTGAAACAGAATGTATAACTCTAATATATTCGCTAGAAAATCGATAGCCCTCTATCAACCAATGTACGATTTCATTACATTTAATGACGGAGACGACGACAATGTTTATGATTTCACAATTATGTCTGATTAAATAATACATTCATTATGTGATTAATGCACATATTTTCGTATAATATTACACACACACACATCAATTGATCTTCATTCTGAAAAAGGCTTTACTCTACATCATTCCACAAGCAGACGATACCCTGCCGTAACACTTACTGATGCAGACTATGCAGATGATATTGCTCTCTTTGCTGATACATGCGCAGATGCATAACTTCTAGTTCAATTACTAGAAGTAGCGGCTAAAGAAATCGGACTATGTATTAACAATAAAAAGACTGAATGCATGCTTCTTAACCATAATGGTATAATAACATTTATTAACGGCAACACTCTTAAACAGGTGGAAAACTTCAGATACATAGACAATGCAATTTCATAGACCACAAAAGATGTGTCATCAAGAATCGGTAAAGTTTGGATTGGATTGAATGAATTATCTACAATTTGGAAATCTACTGCAAATCTATGGCTGAAAATGAATTTTTTTCGAGTTACTATTGAGACTGTATTGTTATACGGATCAGTAACATTGACCTTAACAAAAAAGCTTGAAAAGAAATTAGACCGCACTTATACCATAATTCTTAGAGCCATTTTAAACAAGTCTTGGCGTGATCACCCAACAATACTGTATAATATGCTAATATTCCACCAATATCACATCTTATACGCGAAATAAGAATTCGATATGCAGGCCACTGCAATAGAAATGACAAATAAATTGTGAGCAAAGTCATACTATATAATACAAATCATGTTAAAACGAAGGTAGGGCGCCCTCACAAAATCTTTGTAGATCAGTTGAAAGACGATGTGGACCTGGATATTGGCGATATGACAAATGCAATGAAAGATAGGGATGTTTGGAAAATAATTGTAACGATTATATATATATATATATATATATATATATATATATATATATATATATATATGTTTATTATTCATATATAAATCATAATATTAATTAATTTTAAAATTTGTTTTAATATATGCATATATACATATAATAATAAATACCATATCAAAGTAAATTATTTAACTTATACGGTGATTATACGACGTATATAATATACGTGTTATTATAATATACAATATATAGTGTACAGTATAATCATTGTACAGTGTATAGTTTAAGTTGTAACTTAATGATTACCTAACATATTCCTTTCCACTGTTTACACTGTACACTGAACGTTTTAGTAACTTTTGTAGTTTCCTTCATAGAAAAGTGCCAGCTCGTTCGGAATAACTCCTTATAATCATTCCAGATATAATAAAAAAAAATGTAAAGCTAAAGGCTACCCTATAGGATACAGTATACTGTACACTGTTCATTGTACAGTGTCCACTGTTTACGATATACACTGTTTACTGTGTACTGTACACTGTAAAAAATAATTCCATTTTAACCTATAATCATATGTCTTAAATATATGTAATAGGTTGTTGCCTATTACCTATGGCGTAGAAAATAGAAATAGGTTGGTGACCTATTACCATTAGTGGAATGAGGTTGCTGCCTATTACTGAACACTGTAAACACCACCTATTACCATACGGCTGAATATGGTTATAGGTTATAGCCTATTACCATACGGATGAATATGGTTATAGGTTATAGACTATTACCTTATACTGTAAAACAGCCTATTACCATATGGCTGAATATAGTTATAGGTTATAGCCTATTACCATACGGCTGAATATAGTTATAGGTTATATATATATATATATATATATATATATATATATATAATAATAAAATAAACTAATAAATAATTCACATATTCAGCCATATGGTTATATATATATATAATACTAATAATTAAAGTAATAAATATAATATTATATATATATATATATATATATATATATATATATATATATATATATATATATATATATATATAATACTAATAATAATATAGTTTAGACACTTAAATAATAATAGAATCAATTCTATAAAGTTTAATTGCATTATTATTATTTTTTAATTATTATAAAAGATGAAAATATTATAATATTTAAAATAAAAATATTTGCCTCGACCTGGATTCGAACCTCTGACCGTCGTCATAAGAATCCCGACAAACAATTTACCCCGTTAAAGTATCAAATTAGCACTACCAATATGTTTGTTATTTAGACCACTAATTACTCGATGAAAAGCTAATGCCAATTTGATACTAATTGTTAATAAAACGGGAGTATACTACTAATACGTTACTACACAATATGCATATGGTAGTACCAATTCATAAATTCATAGTATATATATTACATTGGCAAACTAATACATTACGATACAATATGAATAAGGCAGTACCATTTCATAACTTCATAGTACTGTCATTGGCAATACTAATAGGATACTATACAATATGCATACGGCAGTACTAATTCATAACGTCATAGTACTGTCATTAGTAATACTAATATCTTATTATACAATATGCATACGGCAGTACTAATTCATAACTTCATAGTACTAGCTATGGTAATACTAATAGATTACTATTCAATATACATACGGCAGTACTAATTTATAACTTCATAGTACTAGCTATGGTAATACTAATCTAGTAGCTTGTAGTATTAAAATAGTATCACTAATCCTATACATTACAGCATTGAAAAGGTATCGCTAATTCTTTACTTTATGGTAGATATAAGGTAGTACTAATTCTTTACTTGATGGTAGATATAAGGTAGTACTAATTCAATATTTTATAGTAGTTATAAGGTAGTACTAATTCATTACTTTATGGTATAGATAAGGAAGTACTAATTATTTACTTTATGGTATAGATAAGGTAGTAATAATTATTTACTTTATGGTAGAGATAATTATCTCTATATCAATATTAAGTTTCGATCCATAAATTAATTATATTTATACTACACAATTATATAATTTTATTACAATGTTAATACAATTATAATATATTAAATATTTTTATTTTTAAATTGCTTGAATAAACTAAAATAATAATAACAATAGTATATATATATATATATATATATATATATATATATATATATTTATATATACATATAATACATTCATAAATATCATCAATAGTAATCGTATGAGTTAAGCAAATAAAGATACTGATCAGCAGCTCTATTTGCGATAATATAGAATATATATAAGGTCCCATGTTTGTTGTATGGTATCATCGGATATATGTTGGATATATCCAACATTCTATAGTATGGATATCTTCTGGTGTTATGTTCATCCTTTTAGTAGGTAACTCCGTTAGTGTGTCAGTATGATCCCATTCTCTCTTTATATACGATGGAATGTGAGACAGGTAATATAGCATACTCTTTTTGATGTGATTGTCCAAAGCTCCTTGATGTGTTGCGATGTAATTTCTGAAAATAATAATCGTATTATATGAACTAGGTATATATAATTATATATAGTTATATATAGTTATATATATATATATATATATATATATATTTATATATATATATATTTGTGTAATAATACATATTATGTATTTAATTTATATGTGTGTTTATACGTATGTATGTGCACACCCATTACTATAGTATAATATAGTAATTTACATAATATATCGAAATTATATAATATATATAAAAGTATAATATATAAAAATATACTTATAAGTATTTGAATAACGCTATTAATACAAATAATATGTATGTTATTTATACTTATATTTATAATAATTAATATCGTATTGTTTTATATTAAATTATAATTGCAATTATATATACATGTAAAACTATATATTAATTAATAATCATTAATTAAATAATAAAACGCTTGAATGATAAATATGTATTATTGAACATATAAAACACGTGCTTTATGGGAAGACGGCTTATGATTGGTCAGATTTCACCACGTTACAATATTAGTTGACTAATCACTAATTAATAATCAGGAATTAGGGAGAATCGGATAACTATATATATATATTATATATATATATATATATATATAATATGTGTATATATACATAGGTATATTACCGTATCTTTATGAATACGACTGTTCATTCTTCAATACACTTTTTAAGTAGCATGCCTTTGTTTATAATCATTCATATTGTTGAATTCAATGAGTACATAATGTAATGCAGCGATTTCTTATCTTCATTCTATATAAATAATATATTATATAGTATATTATAATAAAATATTTTATTCGTATTATTATGTATATTATATATATATATATATATTAAAGTATGGAATAATTATATTTGATATAAAATGTTATACTATATTGAAATGGTTATGGGAGTATGAGATTATTATAATTACAATTAATTTAATTATTTAAATATATAAATAAAAAAATAAGAGATATACAATTGATATAATATATAAAATAATATAAAATATTAAGTTAAATTAAGTAAAAATTAAATAAGTTAATATATGTGCTTTATTAAATAGTAAATATATATACTTATGTGTATTACCTTATATTTATTTACACGACTGCTTCTCTTGCAATATATTTATTACATATCATTCCTTGGTATATAATCATTCATATTGTTGAATTCGATGAGTCAATCATGTAATACAGCGATTTCTTATCTTCATGCTATATAAATAGTACATAATATATTACAATACAATATTGTAATTATAGTATTATTAATAATATATATATATATATTTTAAAGTATGAAGTAATTATATTTTATATTAAATTAGATATAATATTAATATATTAAAATTAAGTATGGAATAAAGTATGAAGTAATTATATTTTATATAAAATTAGATATAATATTAATATATTAAAATTAAGTATGGAATAAAGTATGAAATAATGATTATATTATTAATATGTTTAATATATTATATAAATTAAATATTAGATGAAATATATTTATATAAGTTATATACTATTTATTAAATAGTGAATAGAGTGAATATGAATATGTAATATATATGTATGTATGTATATCTGTATATGTGTATGAGTGTGTGAGTGTATGTGTGTGTTTGTATGTGTTTGTGTGTGTATTGTGTGTATGTTCAGTGTGAATGCATGCGTGTGAGGTGTATATATATATATATATATATATATATATATATATATATATATATTATGATTCATAATGTATGATAGATAGTAATTTATATATTAATAATTAGTAATACTTAATTAATTAGCTATAATCCGTATTTACATAAATATATTCATTGTTATTGTAAACTTACCTATATCGTCTATAAGGTCTATATCCGTGTCTTCTATTGTATGGTACTGTATACATATATGCGAAGTAGCAACAACAAAATAGAAGCTTAAAAATATAGCGGGCGGCGCTTCTCGCGTCTCAAAAATTACATTTCAATGAACGTGAAAACTAAAGTTTGGCATATGCACGTATTATTGTGAATTAGTAGTACTATATAATATACTACTAATTTGCATTATATGATATATGACCTAGTTTTATATTATGCACACTGCACCATAGTGCACATAGCTATTATTACACAGCTATACATGTGTAATTAGGGGACAATGAAATAATATATATATATATATATATATATATACACACATAAATACACACACACAGACACACACACACACACACACACACACACACATACACACACACGCATATACATATATATATATATATATATATATATATATATATATATATATATATATATATACACACATATATACACATACACACGCACACACACAAAAATACATATATACATACATATAAATACACACACACTCACACGCACACATACATTCGTGTGTGTGTGTATGTGTATGTGTGACGTACTGTGTGTATATTTATACAGCAAGAACATTTTTAAATACTAGGATCAATATACAAATTCGAATTAATTCGAGTATGGCATATATATACAATGTATATTATACATATATATTAGCCGAACGATATAGTATACTTGAAAAACAACTATTGATAAATAAGCATTAATGATACTACCCATTGCAAGTAAAGATTCATATAGATTAGATGAGAATTTATAATTGTAAAAGAAAAGTATAATGACAAATATATATGTAAAATTGATGAATGTACACTTATTACTTAATTTTCCAATACCATCTCAGCTTCTAGGAGTACATGTAATATTGCAATCTTCTCTAACCAATAAATATATATTACAAAATATATTGAATAATACTGGAGATAATAGACAACCCTGTATACATATACTGTCATTGTAAAGGGAAGACCATTGTGTTGTTCAATAGAATAGAGCTTATTGTAAAATTATGTTGTGATTGTATTATATTGATCTGTTCGATGTGTAATCATTTTTTCGACATGGTATGCCATAACAAATCATGTCATACTCTATAAAAACTTATTTAATGTATACCTTCTATAGATGAAATAATTATAGATTTGCCTTTGTTGATCAATTTATTTCTCCATTAGTAGTCTACAGCTTAGAATTTTATCGATATCGAGCACCATATATTGTGCTTCGATGTTATCTAATGATACCTGTTCCTTGGACAAAAATCTATTCTGCCTATTAGTTAACCGATTAAAAATGACTCTTTGTAGGATTTTGCTCGAATGAATTATGAGACTACTATAGTAGTGGCAAAGAAAGGCGCCCTCAAAAAGTTATTATTAAACTATAGTGTGATAATTAGAGACATTTTTGAGGTCCCCTTTCTTTTGTATATGTATACCTATTCTATAGAATCAATGATATAGTCCATGTTGTTGGCCATTCCTTTGTTATCTAGATTTATTGACACAGTTTATTAAATGTATCAGTTACTGGTAGTGTTACCACCTTAGTTGGTAAGTTCACTTTGATACATTATTCATTCCAAGTAATTTTCCATTCTTCAGGCAATTTATTGCCTTTTCAACTTCTGACTTCAGTATTTGCAGTGTCTGTTCCATCTCAGAAGGATGATTGTCGTTTTGAAATTTATCACAATCAGGATTAAGTTTAAAGTTATAGATATCTTTGCAATTTTCTGTCCAATGGACACTGTCCATCTTTCTATTCTGGAATTATTATCAGCAAACAGTATACCATTTTTATCTTCGACGATTGACATTTTTAATAATTAATAATTATCAATTATATAATTACTAAATATAATTAATAATTATTAATTATATTTATTATTTGTTAATAATTAATAATTATTTAATATATTAATTATTTAATTATTAATTATTGAATTATTAATTATTGAATTATTAATTATTGAATTATTAATTATTTAATTATTAATTATTTAATTATTAATTATTGAATTATTAATTATTTAATTATTAATTATTTAATAATTATATTTATTATTTATTAATAATATATTATGTAATAATTATTAATTATTTAATAATTATTCAAATAAAATAATTATTAATTATTCAAATTAAATAATTATTAATTATTAAATAATTATTAATTATTACTTATTTAATAATTATAACTTATTTAATAATTATTAATTATATTTATTATTTATTAATTGAATAATTATTTTTTAATAATTAATAAATAATTAATAATTATTTATAAAATAATTAATCATTAATAATTACTGAATATAATTAATAATCATTAACTTGTTAATAATTATTAATTAACTAATTATTTATTAATAATTAAGTTGAATAATTAATTTTTAATAATTACTAAATAATTAATAATTACTAAATAATTAATAATTACTAAATAATTAATAATTTCTAAATAATAAATAATTATTCAAATTAAATAATTATTAAATAATTAATAATTAATAATTATTAAATAAGTAATAATTATTAAATAATTAATAATTAATAATTATTTAATAATTATTTAATTTGAATAATTATTTATTATTTAGAAATTATTAATTATTTAGTAATTATTAATTATTTTGTAATTATTAAAAATTAATTATTCAACTTAATTATTAATAAATAATTAGTTAATTAATAATTATTAACTATTTAATGATTATTAATTATATTTAGTAATTATTAATAATTAATTATTTTATAAATAATTATTAATTATTTATTAATTATAAATAATTTATAATTATTATTAATAAATATAATAATAATTAATTTTGTAATCAATAATAATTAATATTTAAATGTTATCGTTAACAAATATTTATACTTTATACTTTCGATTATATTTGCTTACATAAATTATCAATCAATAATAATAATAATAATAATAATTATTATAATAATAATTAATAATTATTAAATAATAAAACTGTTTTATTAAAATTAAATAATTAAAGCAACTTTCACTGTATAGGTCTAACAAATATATAGGTAATTATAATTAGTATACTAACTATAGTATATTTAAATATCATGCAAATAAAATAAACTACAATATTAAATAAAGTTCCTTAGTAAGTAATTTTAAAGTAAATATCAATTATGAATTATTAATTATAAAAATAGTATATAAATAATTTATATATTCATATATATTTAATTTTTATATATATTATATATATATATATAATTATATATACTTGACAATTTTAAAGTAACATTTATTATTAAATATAAAAATAATGGATCACATAGAGAACATTTAATACTGCAATGCAAGGACATGAACTTGAAATTAACTAGGTCATCATAATATATATATATATATATATATATATAATATACAATATAATAATATATACTAAAAAATATAATAATATTAAAATTATAATGATACAAAATAAGTAATACTATATAATATATATATTCTTTGATATTTCATGAATAATTTAAAGTGTATTGAAATAATATGTTACAAATTAAATAATATAATTATTTCACTTTGATCCTAACATCATATATAAATATGATATAATTTAAAATGTAATATTTGAATCATTAATTTTAATCATAAATGGACTTTAACATATATAGAATATTGAATAATAAATGTTGTATTCAATTATTTTTAAATAATATAAAATAACAAATTAATTTAAGTAATAATGTAGCATATAATATATATATATATATATATATATATATTGTGAGTTTGTGTATATATAAATATATATATATATATATGTGTGTGTATGTGTGAGTATGTGTGTGTGTGTATGTATGTATGTATACATATATGTGTGTGCATGTGTTTGTTTATGTGTGTATATATGTGTGTATCATCGATATATATATAAAGTGTACATGGCACACACACTTTCTTTATACACACTTTCTTTATACACACTGTGCGACGCAGTTTGCACACAAAGTGTGCGTGTATGTAATACTATATATAAAAATAAATATATATATATATAATACATAATTTTATAACTATGATATTTATTAAATTGTAATTTTTTTTCTAATATTTTTACAACAAAAATATATTATTTGTGATAAGATTCATTGATTTATACATGAAAACTATTTTTAATAGTAATTATTTTTTAGTAATTTTATTTTTATATATAAATTGATAATATATATTCATTATAATAATATATGTGAATGATAATTATAGATTTTATATTACTATATATATATATATATATATATATATATAATAATGTTTAATTCTTTGAAATATCATGCACTTCTATTGTAATATTATGATTAAAGTTTAATTAATTATATTATATAAATAAATTATGATGTTTATTTTACATTTAATGTTATCTATACAAATCTACTATGTACATTTACATTGTATATTCCTATATTATATTTTAGAATAACTATATGGTATATACGTATACTAATATTATATTTTACAGTAGGTAACTAGTATATCTACCCTAATATACAATCTAATAGTATTATAATGGTATATGTATCCCAATATACAACTGAATAGTACTATTAAAGTAGATGTATTCCAATATACAACCAATTGTATATTGTGTAATAATGCTAAATTAATACTTCACACTAAGTAATTGGTATACGTATACTAATATTATATTTTACAGTAGGTAAATAGTATATCTACCCTAATATACAATCTAATAGTATTATAATGGTATATGTATCCCAATATACAACTGAATAGTACTATTAAAGTAGATGTATTCCAATATACAACCAATTGTATATTGTGTAATAATACTAAATTAATACTTCACACTAAGTAATTGGTATACGTATACTAATATTATATTTTACAGTAGGTAACTAGTATATGTATCCCAATATACAACCTATTAGTATTATAATGATATATGTATCCCAATATACAACCGAGTAGTACTATTACGGTAGATGTATTCCAATATACAACCAATTATATATTGTGTAATAATGCTAAATTAATACTTCACACTAAGTAATTGGTATACTTATACTAATATTATATTTTACAGTAGGTAAATAGTATATCTACCCTAATGTACAATCTATTAGTATTATAATGATATATGTATCCCAATATACAACCGAGTAGTACTATTACGATAGATTTATTCCAATATACAACCAATTGTATATTGTGTAATAATACTAAAATAATACTTCATAAACAATAATTGGTATACGTATACTAATATTATATTTTACAGTAGGTAAATAGTATATCTATCCTAATGTATAATCTATTAATATTATAACAGTATATATATCCCAATATACAACCTAATAATATTATAATGGTAGATGTACTCCAATTGTATATTATGTAGTAATACTAATTTAGTACTACGCGGTCAACACATGGGATAAATATATATAAAGTATACGCCCCTTACCAATATTATATTTTACCGATGTAAATTAGTATTTTATTATACTAAATCAATACTAAATAGTATAGATATACTAACATTACTATAAACAATGAAAATGGAATTAAATTAGTAGTTACATAGTAATCTAATACTATGTAATATCATATTAGTATCAAATTGGGAGGATTTTGTTTGTCGGGATACCACGCTTTGAAAATTGGGCTATAAAGCTATTTTTTAATAAATATATAAATACATAAGTAGGTAAGTAATTATTTATTTATTCTATATAATAATATTATAATAATATAAAACTAATGATGATAAGATTTAGGTGCATCTGAAAATAAGAAGGTTAATCTCCCCTATTATCTATTCACCTGACGTTACTATTAACTATATTGTGTGTGCTAAAAGTATTCCTAAATTGGGTAAAATCCAATATAATTATTATAATTATAAACCTATTATTTAATAATTTATTATAATATTATATTTAATATAATAATATAATTATTATAATAATATTATATTATATATACTATATTAAATATAATCATTAAATTAAGGATTATAATAATCCTACGTGGATCTTAACCATATACTCTATGAAATATAGACTCTATCATAGACTCTATTATAGAGTCTATATGAGTCTATGATTATCATAATGATAGAGTCTATACTATAGACTCTATAGTCTATATATATCTCGAGATATAGACTCTATCATTATAGGGATCCCCTTTAAAAATGGTTTCACACCAACTCGATGGATAAAAGGCATAGATTTATAGTTTATAGTGTAAACTATACATATATGATAAAAGGGGATAACATGGGATAGGGGAGATATTCATTAAATTAGAGAGACATTTCTCTCTAGATCTATGATATTACGTCGTAGGTAATGTTTCCTGTTGCAGTTAATTAACTATTAATAGTAAAAACCTATTGAAATTTTTATCGTGCAGGAGGTAAACACTGAGTTGACTTAAGTACGACTTACATCATGATGATCAACTTAAGTTCTACTTAAGTTTTTAAATCACGTTACTGATATTACTTTTTATCAAAGTATATTATGCTGTTATTATATTGCTATTATTAGAATAGCAACATAATTATTATGATAATAGCATCATAATATACTTTTAAAATTAATAGCAGCATAATAATATACTTTAAATAGCAATACAACAGCAGCATAATAGCATGACAAATTAATAGCAGCATAATATACATTTAATGGCAACATAATATCAGCATAATAGCACAATGTAAACATTTGAAGCTATTAAATATGCTGTTATACTGCTATTATTATGCTATTACTGTTTGCTTGGGTATTACACTGCATATATACACTACCTCATATAACCTCGGTTAAAGGTTATAGGAACTCTTATAATACCTATAGGTCTTGATATATATATAACCAGGGAGATGATATAACCATATAAATACAGATAGATATAATATCCCAGCAAACAGTAAGAGCAGCATAATATCAGCATAACATCATATGCTAGAGCCTCGCATGTTTACTTTGTGCTATTATGCTGCTATTGTGCTGCTATTAAATGTCTATTATGCTGCTATTAATTTGTCATGCTATTATGCAGCTATTATGCTGCCATTATGCTAATATTATGCTGCTATTATGATGCTATTCTAATAATAGCAGCATAATAGCAGAATAATATACTTTTAAAATTAATAGCAGCATAATATTATGCTGCTATTATGCTGCTATTCTAATAATAGCAGCATAATAGCAGAATAATATACTTTTAAAATTAATAGCAGCATAATAATATACTTTAAATAGAAATACAACAGCAGCATAATAGCATGACAAATTAATAGCAGCATAATATACATTTAATAGCAGTATAATGGCAGCATAATAGCACAATGTAAAAATTTGAGGCTCTAGCATATGCTGTTATGCTGCTATTATGTTTCTCTTACTGTTAGCTGGGATAATATTATATAATATATAATATAGACTATACCATATTATATATATATATATACAAAGTATATTAAATTATAATTTAAACCTATAGGTCATACATATTACAATATTTCAAGTTTCATTTTAGGTTAGTTTAAGTTATAAAATTAGGTATATATAGGCCTATTATGTTATTATGATTAATATTTTATTTGTAAATATGTTAAGTGAATATATAGTCACATTATATAATATAGAAATCATATTTATATACTTGGATTCACATTAAATTTATCATATTATTATAATATTATAAAAATTCATTATAATAATTATAATGAATTTTTCGATATTAAATATCACATTTATTTGGATTTGTGATTAAAACACATTATTTTGTTATAAATAATCATTATTTTAAAATGTTATGAATTGAGTTCATATTTATTTATACCAAAGCCCTGGCTTTGATATTAGTATCCCCTATATTGAATTGTTGTATTGACCCGGGTATTGACATTTAACCCTTTGACATTTAGCCATTTTGAATATAATAAATATTGTTTACTTTTTAATATTAATTCTATTTATTCCATAAATACGCGGTTTATTAGGTATTTAAAAATTAATATTTGTAAATGTATAAATTATTCATATGTTACTGAGTACGAAATTATTAAAATATTATGATTATCGAGTGGTTAATATTATATTTTCTAAAAAATGTGTTTCCCATGTGCTTATTATTATAATAATTATAATAATAATTATTTAATTTGACATACAACTTGATTTTAATTTTAGATATATATTAAATATAATTATGCATATTAATATTCATATAGATAAATATATTATAAAAAATATTAAATATATTATATATAATTGTAATTAAAATTTAAAACTTAAAAAATCATTCATTTTATCATTTAATATATATTATAGGTAAGAGAATGAGATTTTATATATTGATGCTATTATAATAAAATTGGTATCATTAGAAAGATTATCAAATTATATAATGTAAGTCATATCTTAGTTTTTTTTAATTTTTTATTAAAAAAAAAGTTATGATCAAAAATGTGCAAAAAAAATGGTAAAATTTGTACATGGTGTAGATAGGAATTTTGCATGTTTTAATTAATTTATAATGCATATTAGATTATAACTCATTGAATAATGGATATTTTTTAATTAAATTAACAAATCTTTATTATATATATATAAATTTTAATGTTATAAAAAATGATTGATATTGATAATCATAAATGTATTTGTATTTGTGTGTATTTATAGTTAGAAATGACTTATATATTTTTACATAAATAAATGATCATAAATATAAAAATCAGATTTAGTGTAATTATATAATATATGAATCATTAATCAGACATTTATTTAAATTTTTAGTAAATATGTATTTTCTATTGTATTTATATTTGAATAAGATTATATTAATATATAAAATATTATTTGTATTTAATCATATACATTATTATATTTAAATTTATTAATTACTAAAATCAGATTTTCTGTATTTGAATTATTAAACAGAAATATATTTGTATTTTCTAGAGTATCTATATTTGAATAAGATATTAAACATGCATATGTGATTAAATAAGTTTTCATAATTATTAAAATCAGATTTTTATCATTTGTAATTGTATTTGAATACAAAATATACATATCTATACATTTGTATATGATAAAATACATTTTATAAATTAGTAATTTAATAATGATAAAAATCAGATCTGCTCTATTTGTATTTTTATATATTTTAGTTATAAAAAATAAATTTTTATATTCTTATTTGGATTTAAGAGTATATTTATATTTGAAAAAATAAAAATAATTATTAATTAAATACAAATTTTATAAAGAATTTAATAGTTATATCTAATATTTCAAAGTAAAAGTAATTGTTATCGAAAGTAACATATATTATTTGTATTCTTATTTTTAATTAAATCCATGAGTGAATCAAATTCACTGGATTATAGGTATATAACTATTACTAACTAACTTTTAGTTCCATGACTCACGAATCGTAGTGGTAAATTTCTCATTTATCATCAATGGATTATTTAATATATATATATATATATATATATATATATATATATATATCATTTAATTTGCATTAAATATATTTCAGAACAAGACAGAACAATAAAGACGAGGCTATTGTATCTAGAGGCTACGTTGCGTCAACTACGGAATTACTGGAGCTAGATGTATCTCTTCAGTCCGATGGGGAATATGCAAAATAGTGAGTTTCCACATATATCTATATAAATTAATATTATAAATGAAGATAACCTGTTTATATGAATAATATGATTTCAGAATAAATCTATTGATATATATGTATATATATATATATTAAATAATAAATTATAATGAATAGTATTTTATAACTAGTAGTATTTGTGTGTTCAAATAGTAGTATAAAGATATTTAAAATATTAAAAATGTTTCTATGTTTGGAATATTAAATGATCCATATTATTATTATCCATAAGTTATTTTTTTTAATGTAGTTCATTAAAATCATAATATTTCAGTTATTACTGATACTAGTGACTCACTAGTAGTGATATAACCCCCATGTTCTCATACATACACACACCAATATATATATATATATATATATATATATATATATAAATTAAAAATAATATACAATTAAATAGACTATTTTATAGAGTAGATATATTATATACTTTGTTTAAACATTTTTTAGGTACAATTGATGATTTACGGAGTAAAGTATCAATTAGGATATCAGGAAAAGGTTATTAAAGGTTAGAAATAAATATATTACCTTTATTTGGCATATATATATATATATAACTGCTTTATAATAAGTCTTTTTTAATTTTTGGAAAAGTTTATTTCATGTTATAATGATGTTGTAATATTGCTTTATAGTTTATGAGTATATATTGTATATATAATAATTGTAATATATATATATATATATATATATATTTATTATATATATATATATAAAAACTGCCTGTGTGGCTCAGTGGCTAAGGAGTCAGACACACAAGCAGTAGGACACGGGTTCGAGCCTCGTCCGGACCATTAATTAATTTTATAAAATGGGTCTTAAAATATTATTTAGAAGTGATCTTATATAATTGTGTATACATAAATGATCGGCTCTCGTTAAAACCATGGATGCCTTAACATTAGAGCGGCTTCGAAGGGACATTATAGCCATATATGGTTATAAGTGAAAACTTCATCTAAGTTCCTGGATGGGATGAAAGGACTCCACCAAATAAAAATAACAATAACAATAACAAGATATATATAAATAAATGAATAATTAAAATTTGAGTATCCTATATACATTTATTTTTAATAACTAGTTACAATAATTATATAAAAGTAAATAATTCAACAGGAAAAATAATGTGTTTGAATTATTTAATATATATCTATTAATATAATATATATATCATTTAATTTGTATTCAATATATTCTCAGAACAAGGTAAAGAATAATACAGACGAGGCTATTATATCTAGTGTCTGTTGCAGTTGCGTCAACTGGGTATTTACTAGAGATAGAGCACTCACTGCAATCTGAGGAGGAATATGCAACAATGGTGAGTTTTTATTTAATTGATATTATTATTTAAAATATATTTATTATATAAATTAATATTACAAATATAATAATTATTATGATTGACCTGTTTATATAAAACATGAGTTAACAATAAACACTATTAGTCATTAATAGTTGATATAATATTCAATATAATATATATATATTTCACAGTGATTATATTAGTATTATATTTTGTAAAAAAGGTTGTTACCATGCGAACATTACTTTAATTTGTCAAAGAAATTTTAATTAGATATGTATTAAATATAGTTATTCATATGCATATATATATATATATATATATTACAATAATTTCATTGTCTATTTAAAAAAATTACATTGGCATTACTAAAGTCACAATATTAAATAGCTATATTGTAGACCCATTGATTAAAACACATGTATTCTTACAAGCAGAGTTAATTTATATATTTATTATTTTTTTATTTTAATACCCTAACTTATATATAAATATATATATATAGTATAATGAATAATATTTAATAAATGTATATTTTATAAACCAATTTTCTGATTCCTCATAATAATGCATATATATATACACTGATTGTATGTAATATCAACATTTGTTCATATATAATTTCATATAATGAGTATTGATCTATTTGTATATTATTTATGAGTTGTAAATTAAAATATCAAAGAAATTATATTAACATGAGATATTATATAAATTTACAAATTTCAATTTGTATATTTATAATAAATATTTGTTTATAAATATTGGATATTATACTTTATATTTATTATATTTTATAATATTAAATTTGAATAATGTTTAATAAATGTAAATTTTATAAAACTATGTTCTGGTTACTCAAAATAATGCATATATATATATATATATATATACTGATCATGTGTAAGATAAAAATGTGTTCATATATAATTTCATATAGTATTGATCTATCTGTATATTGTTTGTGAGATATAAATTAAAATATGAAATATATTATATTAACATGAGATATTATATTATATTGTTATGTAAATTTACAAATTATATAAATTTCAATTTGATAAAAAATTCAATTTATTTAATTATAATAAATATTTGTGTATTAACTTATATATGATATTATACTATATACTTTATATATATATTATCTGTTATATAACTTTACAAATTTCAATTTGATTAAAAATTCTATTTATATAATTATAATAAATATTTGATATTACTATATGAAATATATTATATTCTATTGTTATATAAATTTCAATTTGATTAAAAATTCTATTTATTAATTTATAATAAATATGTTTATATTGGATTATATGTATTATATTTTATAAATAATATGTTATATATAATAATATATAGTGATGCATAATGTTTAATGTATGTATATTTTATAAACCTATTTTCTGGTTCCTCATAATAATGCATATATATGTATGACATTTGTTTATATACAATTTCATACAGTATATATTGATCTATTTTATATTTTCATATATAATAGGTCACATCAACTCCGTTTTTAATTCTATGTGCGTAAATGCGGTTTCGTGCGTTTTTTCGTGCATGAAATATTCTCTTTTTCTACGTAAATTTCGAATAGTCATTCACACTGATTCCGTATATTTACATGCGTTTTTCAATGCAAACTAGTATTGCCCCTATATTAATATATAAATCTTTCAAACATTATTTTAACATTATTCGCCTACATTATACTTTACATTACAAAGTTTTATTGTGTCCTAACTGAATTTATTCGTATATACTCTTGTATAATATTAATTAGTATAATATTAATCAGTATACTATTAATAGGATATTATTAATTATTATATTATTAATTATTATAATATTAATTAGTATAGTATTAATTAGTATAATATTAATTATTATAATATTAATTAGTATAGTATTAAATAGTATAATATTAATTAGTATAATATTAATTAGTATAGTATTAATTAGTATAATATTAATTAGTATAATATTAATTATTATAATATTAATTAGTATATTATTAATTAGTATAGTATTAATAAGTATAGTATTAATTAGTATAATATTAATTAGTATATTATTAATTAGTATATTATTAATTAGTATAATATTAATTAGTGTAATATTAATTAGTATAGTATTACTAGTATAATATTAAATATAATATTAATAAGATATTATTAATTATTATAGTATAAATTAGTATAGTATTAATTAGTATAGTATTAATTATTATAGTATAACTTATTATAGTATAAATTAGTATAGTATTAATTAGTATAGTATTAATTATTATAGTATAACTTATTATAGTATAAATTAATATAGTATTAATTAGTATAGTATTAATTAGTATAATATTAATTAGTATAATATTAATTAGTATAGTATTAATTAGTGTAATATTAAATATAATATTAATAAGATATTATTAATTATTATAGTATAAATTATTATAGTATTAATTAGTATATGATTAATTAGTATAATATTAATTATTATAGTATTAATTAGTGTAATATTAATTAGTGTAGTATTAATTAGTATAGTATTACTAATATAATATTAAATATAATATTAATGCAACAAGGGTCACTAGGAGGACAAAGGGTCTTGATGATATTAATATAGACAGTTTCATTTTTAGTTATTGTATAATACACATTCACTTCAATATTTATTAATTATTGTTTTTCCATAGGTACCTGAAAAGACGAATGTGGAGGACTTGGGGGACGAAATGATTTCTACAATAAATATAATTTAAAATTAATTATTTATTTATTAATACCTAATTACATAGTTATCACTCGACCATATAATGTTATTATTTTCCATCTTATTCGGTCCGTCATCAGTGTTCGTAATTTATCTTCTTAACAGACCCAATGTTTCTTTATAATGTATAAAGATGTTGTGGGTTGTCTCCCTGTTTCGTATACGTATGTTGTATGGAATGCCATTCTTTGGCTTCCATAACATTAATTGTGCACTAATTCATCGGTGTACCTTATGCAGTGTCCTATTAGTTGCAATCTTCTTTGTTTAATTACCTAATTGATCTTTGGAATTCCATATACTTTGTATGTTGGTAATCTTGTCTTTCCATGATGTGTTTTTGGTCATTCTAGGTAGGCTGGTAGCCAAGTAGTTTATAACGTAAATTTGCTTATTCATGGATTGTTCAAATTATATATATATATCAGTAATAAATCACAAACCTATAACCACGCATTCAATAGATCAGTAATAGGTCACTAACCTATAACCAACAAATGTGCACTAACCTATAACCACCCATTCAATAGATCAGTAATAGGTCACTAACCTATAACCACAAAATGTGCACTAACCTATAACCACTCATTCAATAGATCAATAATAGGTCATGAACCTATAACCAAAAAAATGTGCGCTAACCTATAACCACGCATTCAATAGATCAGTAATAGGTATCTAACCTATAATCAAAAAAATTACACTACCCTATTACCACTCTGTTAAACATATTGGAAATAGGCAGTAACCTATTTCCATTTTGGGACATTTTAAGATAGGTTATTCAGCGTTGTGGTTATAAGTCACGAACCTATAACCACAAAATATGACCTAACCTATAACCAATCATTCAATAGATCAGTAATAGGTCACG
The DNA here is from genome assembly GCA_964019155.1 of Osedax fenrisi. Lineage (NCBI taxonomy): Eukaryota > Metazoa > Annelida > Polychaeta > Sabellida > Siboglinidae > Osedax > Osedax fenrisi. The sequence goes on along the minus strand of OZ025240.1, from coordinate 26,514,995 downwards.
AACCTATAAGCAAAAAATGTGCACTAACCTATAACCACGCATTCAATAGATCAGTAATAGTTATCTAACCTATAACCAAAAAAAGTACACTACCCTATTACCACTCTGTTAAACATATTAGAAATAGGCAGTAACCTATTTACATTTTGGGACATTTTAAGATAGGTTATTCAGCGTTGTGGTTATAGGTTATTTTTTACAGTGTATAACTACACGTATAATCGTGGACATTACACAACCATATCGTTACACTAATACACGCTCGTATACATGTAGGTCACGTGTTATGCGTAAGTCACGTGATACATGTAGGTCACGTGTTTTGCGTAATTCACGTGATCTATGTAGGTCACGTGTGTTACGCGCAAGTCACGTGCGCTTGGTGTTGTTATCTATCGATTATTCAAGCCCCGCATTGTAACGGATTCGGATGAATGACTCATCCTATTAGCGGAACTAACACCAGGAAGCCCTCTCCTACAGCACACACAGTAATGGTCAGTGGTCAACGGCAGGCTCGCTAAGCACTCGCTATGTCATTACTACGGGTAATACATACACGCGGACATGTGTGTCCCGTATAACGAGGTGATTTCTATATATATACATATATATATATATATATATATATATATGTTTATATATAGAAATATCTATAGAGACGTACACATGCAAGTATACATCGCGTTACACATACGTACAATATACGTTGTACAGTAGACCGGTTCGTTCGATTCAATTTTTAATCCTTCATATAAAATATAATACATATCTATATTTTAGTATAATATGTATTAACAATTTTTATAAAAAAATAGTTACCTTTGGTCACGAAGCATTTAAAGTTTGAAACATAAATTATTATTTTAAGATAAAATGTATAATATTCCATGTATAATAGTAATGACGCCATCTTATTATCTTTGATGTTTACAAATATTTAAATTAATATTTAAAATTAATTATGTATTTGTATTATATTTAATGAATTAATATAATATATACCATTATTTATATTTATTATTAATATAATATCTATATTTCATTTTTATATCTACAAATTACCAATATTAATGTCTCCTAAAACTCGAGAAAATACACCATTTTACAAAGTATTTATTTCAAAATAATTCAAAAAAATAATTAATTTTTTAAAATTAATATATATAATTATACTTTACATAAATTTGAGTGATCATATTGTATTGAATTGTGGATATGAGTTAGATATAAATGTCCTTTATACAAATAAAATTAAAAAAATAAAAAAATATGTAAATATATTTTGTATTTCATATTTCAAATAAAAATCCACAAAAATTTTAAAATGATGTTAATTTTTTTTCTACAAATAATTTTTAATTTTTTAATAATTAATTTGAATTGTATTATTATTATCTATAAATTATATATTTTAATTTTTTAAATTAAATTGTAATAATTTATTTATATTAAATTATACGATTTTTAGATATTTTTTTTGACTAAAATTATTTTATAAAATTTGGGCATCTAGATTGTTATGACAAATATTTTGTACTGTTAATACTACTTGTTATATATGTTTCTAGGATATAACCATAGTTGGCTTAAAAAAAATCATCCAATTTTATAAAAATTGAATACAACTTATTTCTATATCTCCCCCATGTTAACTTTTGTATGTATTCAATGTTAAAATAAAAATGTCTCGTGACATAACAATATTTAAGATATAGGTCTAAAATTTTAAACACTTATTCATCATAGCATACATAATTGTTATAGATGTGAAGGTTTATAAAATTGCGAAAAAAAATGTAGTACGAACCGGTCTATTGTACAGTGTACATGCTGCGCAAGTTAGTAAGACACGTCATGACATGAACTTCATACGCAATAACTTCATGCGTACTTAGTAGATTATAGAGTGTAACCCTAAATATGTAATGCCTATAGGCACACACACACACATATATATGTGTATACATACATACACACACATACACACACACACGTTAGTAGATATATACCGCGCATGATATTATACCTATTAGATTCATTGTGTACATTGATTATATAGTTGTGTTAATTATAATCTTTGTTTTGATTGATAAATTATAATTTATTTAAGCAAATAATAGTCGAAATATATAATCGAAAATATAAAGTATAATTATTTGCTAACGATAACATACGTTCAAAGATTCTGCGAAGCTGATTTCCTTAGGAAAATATTTGATACGTTATAGAAATAAATAAAGAATAATACGAAATTAAAAATTAAAGAAATTAAAATGTTTTACAGTTAGCGTATTCTTTCTATTCTATTTCGTGTTTATTATTATATTATATGTTTTTATGGAATCCTTTCTCGAAAGGGTTCCTTTTTACTTATTATATAACTATATTATATTGTATACATATGAATTGTATGTGTATTAATTATGCATCCATAGTAGTGGAAATTACCCATATGTGGACCCATGTGTTTTTCGCATGCATACTTCATGGATAACCCAAGATTCGACGCTTGTTATATCTCAATAACTATTGATTATACAGAAAAACTTTACATATGAAAAACTATAGATAATTAAAAAATATTAAGACATATTTAACTTTAATAGATCAATAATCAATAATTTATGTATTAATGATTGATTTATATGGTGGTAAAATCTATTACTTTTTTCGCTTAAAGGAGAATGATAACTAACATAGTATAATAATATTGAATAAAGTTTTAAATTGTGTCTAATTCTATATTGAATTTTATAATAACGGGTCAAATAATTTAGGTATCACCACATATCGGACGTTCTAGGAAAACAGGTGTTTGGGAATTCACGAAAAATGATATTTGTTATACTCATTTATTAATAGAATATTCTAATATAATATATGATTATATTTATAATTGAAGATAGCGATCTTGTACATTTAAATTCTTTAAATATTAATATGTTAAACAAATACAATATATTCAATGCATTTGTATTTATTTGACTTATATAAGTATATACTATCCCTTTATAAAACCACATGAGGTATGTGTTTGGTTAACCTCTATAAGTAACATACGTATTATTCATTAATTCACACACACACACAAACACATACACACACACATGCATGTATACAAACATACACATACACGCATAAACACATGCATGCGAGCGGTATTATTCATAACCTTATATTCTATACGTTACTACATCAATGACATACACATCTCTACTACTACTACTACTACTACTACTACTACTACTACTACTACTACTACTACTACTACTACTACTACTACTACTACTACTACTACTACTACTACTACTACTACTACTACTACTTAATTCACTAACTTCCCACATTCAATACGTGCACAGTAAACATGAATATATCTTAATCACAATGATAAATATTAATCATAAATAATAATATACTAATAATAGCGTTGATAATCTCGGTAATAAGCCTACTTATGACTGCGAGAGGAACGTGTTGAGAATATGATTATCTACTATGTACATACAGTACTATTGACCGATGTCTATTGTAAGGTGACTATAGTTAGAATATACTATAATGTACTACAGTATATCCTATAGAGTCTATTTAGTCTATAGTATATATATATTATACTATATTATAATATTATATCCTACTAGAATATATATATAAAATTATATTATTGACAATATATTTATAAAGTTACTATTATTATTATTTAATATAATATTATATAATATGATATGATAATATACATTATACATCTATACGCAGTAATTCATGAATATATCTCTATATTGTAACACTATACTATTTACTATAGTGATATACCTGTAGGGGAGGGAAGGGATAGCGACCGAGGAGGTAGTAGTGGGCGTTTTAATTAACGCTTAATTTGTACTTAATTATAGGATAACAAGTTATATATATATATACAATATTTAGATAATCAAAATATCTATAATATATAGTAATTTTTTTTTTTAAATAATTAATTAATTATTTAATTTATTACATAATCATTTTATGTTAAATGTTGAGAAAAACATGATTATATATATATGTATGCTTATGTATGTGTAAGAGTATGTGCATATATAATTAAATCATTCAATCAATAAGGTGCGTATGCATCATACATATAATTATTTAATATTACATAATTAACAAAATATAAATCGAATACATTACGAGACACCTATCGCATTTTCTGGTACTAGCGGCCACTACTACGGCCTTGCCTTATTTTAGTACTTTTTGTAATGCCTAATCAAACGTTTATATTATTAGGTTAAACACTTTATATATAAAAGTGAAATCACCATATTCTAGAACTATATGATTTCTAGTTAATTCAACAAAATAAGAACCTAAAATTCAGTATTTATCGATATATTATAAATCTTCTGAGGCATATTAATTATCGGCCACAACTCCCTTCCCTCCCCTATATGTTTTATATCTTTATATGTATATACCTTTATAAATTCACAAATATCTCTTTATTGATGACACGCAAATGTACATTGCTTTCCACCTGATCATGAACATACTCCAACTTTGAAGTTTTAATTGTATTAATTAATGGATTTCTTGTAACTCTCTCGCTCTCTCTCTCCTTCTCTCTTTGAAGATTTCTAAAACTGATAACATTCTATATTCCAAATAATGATCATCAATCACCAGAACTCATCTATTATTTCTATTAGTTCCCATATTCCATTCCATCACTACTGTTGGTCTTAATATAAATATCATACTTGAATTTCATTAAAAAAAATATCGAAAATAATTAATTCTTAAAAATATCTCATTAATATAGTAAATTTGTAATATAGATAATGTTATGTATATTAATGTAAAGTTCATGATCTTTGTAAACAACAACATGAACTCTAACCTAACTACTTCCTCTTGTAAATAAATATGTATTATCTTAAGCTGTGTTTTTACTTATAATAAACCCATCCGAAATCATACAAGCCCACAAAGATCCGTGGCACCGCAAACTTCACAACGTTGCTAATAATAAAGTATTGCAACATAACAGATAAGATACGATCTAAGTAAATATTCTAACTAATTAAATAACTATTAAATTAGTTTGTATTTAGTCGGCTTAGATACTCGTTTATATCAATATTTCTTAAACAATAATGAATCAAATATATGCAAGACATGTTCGCAAACTTGCAAGCGTACACTATAGTGATATAACCATGGGATAACCTATAGGTATATGCATAGGTTATAACCTATATATAGGTATATGCATAGGAATCTAGGAACAAATTAACAGAAAATGTAAACTTGAAAAAAAATAACAGTAAACAAATAACAGGAACAAATATCTGATATGTATATATTTATTAATTTTATAGAATTTTTTTTATAATTAATTATTATTATTTATTTATGAATTAAATACTTCCTATACATTATATTATTTCTTACTATACATTATGATAATACATACTTTTAAAATATAATTTCATTAATGCATGTAAAAAAACTAAGTAACACAAAACCAAACAAATCCAATATATCAATTCGTAATATATATATATATATATATAAGAACATAATATATCGCAGAAATTTATATTATACATTTTCAACGTTTATATACAATGTGCACATTTAGAATAAACACATACAGAATTAGTTATTTCAGAAATCCTAAAAATCGTAATACTGATTGAATTATATTTGTTATTGTTACAGTTATTTTGTCCGTTATTATTTGCATGTTATTATGTTGATGTTGTTAGTTGTCCGTTTACCTACAGGTCAACAACCGGTCAACAACCGGTCAACAACAGGTTAACAAGCATATATATCATCTATTTGATATACATTCCATAATTATGATACTCGGGTGGCTGAAGTTTTGATATGTGTAAGTTTTACTACATATTATAATTGAAAAGGCGATATACAAGGTAGTTTCTGAGTACCTAGTAGGTACCACCTACTATAGTAGGTACTACCTACATACACTAGTTAACATATAAATGTCTAGTATATACATGTTACACGTGATACTTCTGCTGTCACTTTGCTGCTGATCCGACGCAACATTCTTACTCGTTATTTAGTAAATATTTCATTATTTAGTAAATATTTATGCATATTATTTATACCGTTTATTACTTTAAATGTAGACTTTATATGTTATCATTATCATTATCATTTATTATTTTAAAATGTGTTGTTATTTGTTTATATAAGTATGACGTCTATCGTGTTCTAGAGACAATAAACTATTATAGCAATATTATAGGAATATCCTAGTAATATTACTTGTATATAATTTAGAAAAAATCATATAATCAAATTAAAAGATAAATTATCATCAATATTATATTTACTAAAGAAACAATCCTCACATATTATTTCCGATACACTATATTTACTGCGGTACAATTCTGTTCGTGTTTCACATGTATATAATTGTGCTGAAATATGGGCAATAATTACACGAATAATATCAAACTATTCTGTAATAAACAAAGAAAGGCTGTATATTTAATGAAATATACACACATAATCACATACACAATCAAATGGTCAACTAACGCACTGACACACAAACTGACACACAATTACACTCATATTTAGTCACACAAACTAAATAACTAATAATATTCAAGCATTCAATATTACTATCAGTAGATTATATTAAATATTTAATAAGTTATGTTTCATGTATTCAAATCATACATATAATATATATAAAAACTATAATGTAAACTATAAGATAAATATGAGTTTATAATATTACAAATACAATGCTTACCTACAGTATATATATATATATATATATATATATATATATATATATATATATGTATATATAGAATACAATATTCGAATACACTCTAAAATGATATTAAAACATAAATCATTATAAAATATTAAAAAGATTAAAAATATATATATAAAAAACAATGCATTACAATATAAATAAATACTACTTAGATAAATTACTTAACCGTATAAGGGTATCACGTGGTTGTCTCTATCTCGTGATTATACCAGACGGCAGCCAATGTACAGGTTACATCGAGAAACTTTCTGGATGCCGATAAATAATAAAACAAAAGATATAAAAAAAAGAAAAAAGGATGAAATTAATAAAAATTACTTTACTCAATAAATTACTATTCAATTCAATATAATTATTTAGACTGGATATTTAATAATATATATAATTATCATTTATCATTTTAGTTAAGTATATACAATACATATTTGATCATCATATTATTATAATTATTATTTATAATAAATATTAGAAAACACTCTCTCACTCACTCAAACAATAATACACACACGCACGCATACTCCAACATACATGCACATGCATACAGTGATAGCAATGCAATATTACGCAATGATAACAGGATTATTATATAATCTAAAGTTAAGTCTTTTTGTTATCCCAATATAATAGAAATAATCGCGAAATATATTACGGTTATAAATATGCTAATAATATTATAATATTATAATATATATATATAGAAATTTATATTTAATATGATAATTTTTGAATACCATTATATTTATTATATGATAACGTATGCGTATTAAATGCATATTTTATTTTAAGATCGACTCGGTGTCAGCTGTCACACGGTACCCGCCACCCCTGCAGGGATAAGCACCCTACACCCCATAGTAGATATCTTACGTGTAATGTGATGTATACGTATGAATCATCTGGTTAAGGTAATACCTATTCCACTTATAACTGTTAATGATGTGTTTATTTAGATCGATTAGCATAATTATGTATGTAGTCAAACACACATATATATATATATATATAGGTATACCTATACAATGTATACAATAACATATATGTATAGGTGTAATTAACCTATATATCTATACAATTAACACCTCTGGTACCGTGAAAACATGCCCTTTAGATACTATGTCCTATAAGATACTATGTCCTTTATGGTATCGGTCTATGTAATAAAATATACATTTTTTATAAACATTAATATTATCATTTAATTATTGAATATAATAATTTTACATTTAATGCAACATGCGATTAATAACTAATAATAATTCGATTAATACCCCTATCTGGAATCCTATTCATATTATATATATATATATATATATACAGTAAAACCTCTCTATAAGAAACTATTTTTTTTCAGTACTTTTTTTCTTATAGAGAGGTTTTCTTATAAAGAGGTTTTTACTTTTCCAATGATTTTAAGAATTAATTTATAATTGAAAATGCATTATATAACCTATAGGTTATATATATATAGTATATTTATTTTGTATACTGTTATAAATGTATACCGTATTGTTTGCGCTTAGATAATACAATTTTATTAGATTTACATTAGAAATTATAAATTATGAATCATCATTGATGAATATAATATAACGAATATTATAATAATCTATTATTTAACAATTAATTGCATACTATAATAAATTGTATCATCAATACATTAAGGATATAATAACATTTATTAATTAATTTTAATAAATTTATGGATATACAATAACATTTATTAATTAATATTAATAAATTCAAGGATAAAAATAACATTTATTAATTAATTTTAATAAATTTATGGATATACAATAACAATTATTAATTCATTTTAATTCATTTCGAGCTATAATATAATATTTAAAAAAAAATATCTTATATAATAATTATTTTCTATAATTTTTATCAATATACAATACTTCTATTTATATATAATTATTTTGTATACAATTAGTTTCTTATAAAGAGGTTTTTCTTATATTTTTCTTATAAGATTTTCTTATAAAGATGTTTTTTAATGTGGAAAAGGTTGAATTCCAACCAAATGTGTGAAAAATGTTCTTATAAAGAGGTTTTTCTTATAAAGAGGTTTCTTATAGAGAGGTTTTACTGTATATATATATATATATATATATATATATATATATATATATATATATTACTTTAATTAGTTAATTAGTTAATTAGTCCCGTGACGATGACATCGTAGGGGGAGCATATGATAATTACGAATACAACTTCCCCCATTCACGATCAGAAGTCATTATTTCTACTGCCTTCAATTGAACCTTGCAATATAATCTTAGCTAGAGATTCATGTCTAGAGATATACCCAAACAAAGTGAATTTGTCTGCGTACCACTATGTCTAAGAGAGGCTCGTATTTTCTTATTTTCTTTCTTATTTCGGTGTATACGTATATATTAGTTTTTGTTTATTAGTATGTGTTTGGATTAAGGAGTCCCAGCAAACAGTAAGAGCAGTATAATAGCAGCATAACAGCAAATGCTAGAGCCTCAATTGTTTACATTGTGCTATTATGCTGCTATTAAATGTATATTATCTTACTATTATGCTGCTATTAATTTGTAATGATATTATGCTGCTGTTATGCTGCTGTTATGCTGCTATTATGCTGATATTATGCCGCTATTATTATAATAGAGGCATAATAGCAGCATAATAGACATTTAAAATTAATAGCAGCATAATATCAGCATAATAGCAGCATAACAGCAGCATAACAGCAGCATAATATCATTACAAATTAATAGCAGCATAATAGCAGCATAATAGCCATTTAATAGCAGCATAATAGCACAATGTAAACATTTGAGGCTCTAGCATTTGCTGTTATGCTGCTATTATGCTGCTCTTACTGTTTGCTGGGGTTCTCTATGGGCTTTAGCTTCGAATGTGCGTATCTTCTGTTTAGACTTTTCCAATAAGGTATTGGTTTCACAGCCATATAGTAATATGGATAGTACTAACGATGTATAGGGCTTATACTTGAGATTGAATTCAATTTCTATAGATTTAAAAATATTCTCCAATCTAACCATTGCTACAGTTTCTGTGGTTAGTCTAATTAGAATCTATTTGTTCCATTTTCAGTAAGAATCGCGTCAAGATATTTGAAGGTTTTAATATTATCGATCTGCTCAGCATATAAGGTGATGTTTGGTCAACATAAATTATATAAATATATATACTACCAAAAATATGGATATTAATTATGTATAATACATTTTTTATAGATATTTAAAAAATAGAAAATGTTAATACTTATACATAATTAACATGATTAACTATTAATTCAAATATATACACATACAATGCAATATTGTTCAATACACAACTATTGCTTACTTCTGACGCATATATAGTAAGTTTACAATAGAGAATATAATACCATATCATCGATTATACTTTATTAATGATCTGAATAACTTCAGCCTCACATCTAGTATGCTTCTCACACTCTTCATACACACGTATATAGTGTACACATGTACAGTTTACACTCTGTATGTATGTAGAATAAAACGGTGTATCCAAAATCATTTAAAATAAGTTTTATTTATGAGTTTTGTTTTATTAATAAGACATTTATTTATGTAGGTTATTTATGTACTTTTTTGCCTTCATAAAATTAGTTTATTTCATAACATTTAGAACTGGTTCTACATCTACGTAGAATATGCAACATCAATAATATTACGTTAACCTTACAAATAGTAAATTTAAATGATGAGTTATATTATCCTATAGGATACTGTAATACACACTACCATAAAGGACATGTCCTTGTTGGTATATATACCGTAAATATAAATATATATATACCCAGTAAACAATGGTAAAAAAATAGCTGCATTAATGCATGTATTTCGTGTGTATTTTTTTACAAACCTGCATAATCGTGTGTATTTCGTGTATACTTTTACGCCGTAGAAAAATACACACGAAATAGTTGCATTAATGCGTGTATTTCGTGTGTATTTTTTTACACACTTTTTCTTGCATAAAAATAGTTGCATTAATGCGTGTATTTCGAGTGTATTTTTCTACCACATTTTCTTGCATAATAATAGTTGCATTAATGCGTGTATTTCGTGTATATTTTATTACCACATTTTCTTGCATAAAAATAGTTGCATTAATGCATCTGTTTCGTGTGTATTTTGTTACCATATTTTCTTGTAGAAAAATACTTGCATTAATGCCACTATTTCGTGTGTATTTTTATACCACATTTTCTTGCATAAATATAGTTGCATTAATGCATCTGTTTCGTGTGTATTTTTATACCACATTTTTCTGAGGAAAAATAGTTGCATTAATGAGTGTATTTCGGGTGTATATTATTACCACATTTTCCTGCATAAATATAGTTGCATTAATGCATCTTTTTCGTGTGTATTTTTTTACCATATTTTCTTGCATAATAATAGTTGCATTAATGCATCTGTTTCGTGTGTATTTTTATACCACATTTTTCTGAGGAAAAATAGTTGCATTAATGCGTGTATTTCGTGTATATTTTATTACCACATTTTCCTGCAGAAAAATAGTTGCATTAATGCCACTATTTCGTGTGTATTTTTCTACCACATTTTTCTAGAGAAAAATAGTTGCATTAATGCGTGTATTTCGGGTGTATATTATTACCACATTTTCCTGCAGAAAAATAGTTGCATTAATGCCACTATTTCGTGTGTATTTTTATACCACATTTTCTTGCATAAATATAGTTGCATTAATGCATCTTTTTCGTGTGTATTTTTTTACCATATTTTCTTGCATAATAATAGTTGCATTAATGCATCTGTTTCGTGTGTATTTTTATACCACATTTTCTTGCATAAAAATAGTTGCATTAATGCATCTTTTTCGTGTGTATTTTTTTACCACATTTTTCTGCAGAAAAATAGTTGCATTAATGCGTGTATTTCGGGTGTATATTATTACCACATTTTCCTGCAGAAAAATAGTTGCATTAATGCCACTATTTCGTGTGTATTTTTATACCACATTTTCTTGCATACATATAGTTGCATTAATGCATCTTTTTCGTGTGTATTTTTTTACCATATTTTCTTGCATAATAATAGTTGCATTAATGCATCTGTTTCGTGTATATTTTATTACCACATTTTCTTGCATAAAAATAGTTGCATTAATGCATCTGTTTCGTGTGTATTTTGTTACCATATTTTCTTGTAGAAAAATACTTGCATTAATGCCACTATTTAGTGTGTATTTTTATACCACATTTTCTTGCATAAATATAGTTGCATTAATGCATCTGTTTCGTGTGTATTTTTATACCACATTTTCTTGCATAAAAATAGTTGCATTAATGCATCTTTTTCGTGTGTATTTTTTTACCACATTTTTCTGCAGAAAAATAGTTGCATTAATGCGTATATTTCGGGTGTATTTTAGTACCACATTTTCCTGCAGAAAAATAGTTGCACTAATGCATCTATTTCGTGTGTATTTTGTTACTATATTTTCTTGCATAATAATAGTTGCATTAATACATCTGTTTCATGTGTATTTTAACTTCGTTCTCTATGGATTAGTTATCAGAAATAAGTTTATGGATATGGTATTCTATTATCATGGTTTTATCTTAGTAGGTTTTGTAATAATTTTAAGTATTTTATATGCTCTCTTATTTGATCTACCTCTTGCCATATCTTCATTTGTAGTTATACATTGTTTTTGTTTCTAGTTTTATTTTGATTTTTTCATTATTTTCCCTGTTACTCTTTTAAATCTGGATTGATTTTTTATGATGAGTTTGAACTCTTCATTTATCACATATATCTAAGATTTTATAGGTGATCCAGTGTTTTTTTTCTTTTGGAATGTACCTAGAGTTGTGCTGTATGTTGAATGTATCACTTTATCAATATCAGTTAGTGATTTAGTCATATCTGTTTAATCTTTATTTATTTGTGATGTATTAGTATCGAGTAATTCTTTATATTGATTGGCAATGATTGGGTTTCGTAGATTTTCTAAGTCATGTCGTATTCTTCTAATACCCAGCAAACAGTAAGAGCAGCATAATAGCAGCATAACAGCATATGCTAGAGCCTCAAATGTTTACATTGTGCTATTATACTGCTATTAAATGTATATTATGCTGCTATTATGCTGCTATTATAATAATACGAATAATACAAATATATGGTGGCATTTGCATTTCCTTAGAATAACAATAATATATCGATAACGACTGCATTTTAATATATATATATATATATATATATTATATATATAGTTCCTTTTACTAATTAATGTATAAAATATAATTTTAATTACAAAATGCATTAAATAATACAGTAATTATATTATTACCTAGTTGCATCAATGCATATATATATATATATATATTCATTTAGTATAAATAACTTAGTATATACTATTTTATATAAACTAATTTAAATCATTTGTAAAAGTTTATTATCGACATCCTTTTGAAGTTTTATAAATATGTCAATTTTTAAATTTACTTTATTCATATGAACTTTTTCTGATTTATTACTGAACTATTTTAATATAAAATATAATTAGTTACAATAAATTCATAATGGTTAATTCTAAGAATAATAACACATTAATATATAATACAATGTGCAATGCACATTGTGCATGCATATATTTATAATTTACTAGCGAATACATTTCTCTGTAGATCTATGGGTTTATGTATCGATCCATAGAGCTACATAGATATATCAAAGAATCTTTGGATAGATTCACCTTGAATTAGTGGGGTCAGCAGTTAAACCCGGAAGAATCAATACAATAATAATACGGATAATAATGTTTGTTTTTAATAAGCATAGATTTATAGTTTACACTATACATGTAAACTATAAATCTATGTTAATAAGTAATAATTTAATATTTAAATATTTAAATATGTATATTATATAGTATATAATAAAAATAACAGTATTCAACTAAAATTGTAATCGATATGAGGTAACTATAAATATAGTGAATTTTTAATATCATATTAAATATGCATGATATATAAAACAATGTATTAATAGTTATTTTATGACTATTGTTTTGAAAATCATTTTCAAAATGTGTTTTTTAAATTATTTAAAAAATATAAATCTCTTAATACTTTTAATATTCTAAATTTATTACTAATATATAATACATAATATATATATATATAACATAAATAATATAAATAATGATAACATTTTAAAGTTTATCATGAACACATTCAAGTTGAAATTGTTAATTTGAATTTATTAAATTATTTATGATTAAATTATTTAATAAATTCATATACATTATTTATATCATATTTATGCCATATAATATATGGCATATAATATGCACTTCTCAGTTGTGTTGATTACAAATATAAATATTCTAAATATTATTTACTAAGCATACTGCTCTTAATAAATTTATAAAATATCGTAACAAAGTACTTAAATATGTACGAATAAATTGTATGATAAACTTTATCATAAAGTAGTTTTAAAATCCTATATAATATATTATATAATATACTGTATATTATATATCATAAGTTCATATATTATATATATATATATATATGTTAAATATAATATTATACTATATTATATTATTATATTTAACATATAAGTGTATACATAAATAATATATTGTTAACATAATTGTATATTTTTCCAAACTTTATATATATAAAAATCGTATATAATATAATATAATAAGTTCATATAATTTGGTGTATTATCCTATATATTTATAATATTATATTATAATATATATATATATATATATATATATATATATGTGAACTTATAATATAATATTATAAATATATAGGATAATACACCAAATTATATGAACTTATTATATTATATTATATACGATTTTTATATATAAAGTTTGGAATATATATAATATATATATATATATATATACAATGTATGCCTTACGGTATCACATTATAAAGAATGTACGAAATATATAAAATATATAAAAGTTATATAAATATATCATAAGTTCATAAAATGTATGTATTTATACGATTCCATATATGGATTGTTCATGTGAACACCCCCTAATTATAATTTAGTAATTTTAATATCATAATATATAAAATATAAGTAATCATTTTATTTGTTATTTAATATTAAATATAAATCTTCATTTATAAATTAATAATTTTAATATTCCTAAAATGTATTATAGTCAAAAACTTTAAAAAATAAACTTCGCACAAACCCCATGCATACTTTTTTATTCTAATTAGTGATTGTATAAATGTATTTATAAATAGTATAAATATATATTAATCATTTATTATAATATTATAAGATTAATCGTGCACCATAATTGTATATTCAATGAAATATGATATTACACTACTGTTGGGAGATATAGAATTAAAAAAGCTAATCGCTTTCACTTATTCTCCTTAGACATTGTCTATAAACTGAATTCATTAATTCATATTATAAATTACATACTAATATTTAATATTAATATAATAATTAAATTTATACAATATAACACATTATTTTAATATACATAATATTGATGATTCATATTCATATGATTGTGATATATATTTATAATATATTATATATATGTAGTTACGCTATTATAAAATAACTAATTTAGATAAAAAATGTTGTGGAAGTTCAAAATGTATGGTATTTAAAAAATCATATAGATATTTTATTTAGGTACCATATAATACTGTATTAATAATTTATTATTGCCTCATTAGTGCATGAGCCAATCTACGAATAAATATTGATACGATATATTATATCGTTGTTAATATAATATTAGTCCCAATATATACTACTAAGAAGTTGCACTAGTGATATTCAATATATAAAATATAGCTTGTTCAGATTATATACCATGACCTACTAAAACTTTTAAAATTACTAATTATAATAAACTTAATAATTATATAAAGTATATAAAAAACATAAAATACTTAATAGTAGACATTATTCTACAGATATTTCTTCAGATACTGACAATTCAAATGATAAAACAGATGTATTTAATATTATATCTATACATTTAGGTACATCCCCTCTCAGGTATGGCCAGAGGAATGGTTACCATGGTATCTACATATCTGAATTATCACCCATAAAGTATCGCGTTACTCTCTGCACACGAGTTCAGCTGAGGACTACTGGCGGTATATCTGTTTGGTTAGAGCTTAATGGAATGACATAACTCTCTAGTAGGAGTGGTGATGTCTTAAATGAAACATATATATTTCATGTGATATTTCATTATATATATATATATATATATATATATATATATATATATATTATCTTATATTTATCATATTTAATATAACATTATTTCTATAAAAAAAACTCTATAATTTAATTAGAATATTTAATTATAAATTTTACTTATTAGCTACAGACTAATCTCATGAATTTTTATAAAAATAACGTATGATTATATAATATGCAATAATGATGTATTTTAATAACTAAATTAAAGATATATAATAATATTGACCAATAAAAATAAGTTGTAATCATTGTATAAACCTTCACATTTATTCCATATACAATTACACATACACATATACACACACATAGTGTACTATGTAAACTCTGTAATATACATATATATATATATATATATATATATGTATTATGTAACTTATGAGTATATTATATAGTAATACTGAATTAAATTAATATTTACTCTATTAATAGTATCATTTATGGATATTATGTACTAGCATTGTATATGGTAATATTTGTATAGGCTAATGTGAATACCAACTATAATAAAACACTTTATAATACAATTTATTTAGGTGAATAATTTGGCAATAAGAGCAGTGTCAAAGATGTCCCTGTTCACTGGCTGTATGATGAGGGCTATTGGGACTAACTCATTATGGAGTCTATTCTGCAAATCTGGGATGAATAGAAAAATACCTTTTATGAAGACCAGTGACGGCATTATTTCGTTAGTTTATAACTATATATATATATATATATATATATATATATATATATATATATATATATATATATGTTAATGATCTTAATGATACCGGATTGTGTTATTTTAAAAACATAAATATTTTCATAAATCAGGTAATCAATATACAATAAAATAATATATAAGTGGTATAAGCACATATATATATATATATAGAGAAATCTAACATATTTTTGAGCAATTTTTATAAGTAATATAATAAACTTTACATCATGTTTACGCAGATGTATTAATAAAACATCATTCTATCATAATTACGTTTTCATTTTTTATTATATACATATTTGATATAGAATAGGAGTAATTAAAAACTAAAAATGAAGTAAAACAGAAATAAAAGTTTAATTATTAAAAAATATTGTTTACAAAAATGTAATTATTTATTTTTCAATATATTTTCTAAATATACTGAAAATTATAGAAAGTTGTATTGAAAAGAAAAAAAGTTCTATACTTTTTTAGTAAAGTGATATTTAAAAATTACCATACTGAGAAAACCATAGACATTAGAGTGAGGTAGACTGTGATTCGATATCTCAAAAGCGTAACAATTTTAAAACCACTGACGCCATTACAGAAAACCACATTTACAATATTCAAATAATTATATTAAGTTTATATTTTGTCGAATAAAATTATCTGTTGTTGTGTAATTAATTGTGTTGTACTTCTTCACTGTTGTATAACTCTAATTATCTCAAGTTTTTACTTTTTCACTTTTAGGCATATTTAAAAGCCTAAAACTCCTTTGATAACGAATATTGTTATCTTAAATTTGTATCATCTATGTTTAACATCTATGTTTAACATATATATTTATAATTATTGTGTATAATTATCATGTATAATTATAAATTATTATTCTAACTTTATATTATGAAAAAAAGATTATAAAATACTGTTTATTCAACAACAAAATATTTAACTATTTTAAACTAGTATATTTAAATAATTATAATTTATTATATTTAAAAATCTACAATATAAATATAAAGTACAATTATATCTATTGAATAAAAAAAAATTATTAATTATCTTAAGTAGTTATTTATAGGTTGAGTTCTAGCTAGAGCTATAATGAATGATGATTGACATTGCAATTTCGAACCCGCGCTAATCCCCTTAATTTAATATGTATATAAAACTACTATATAAAAAAGTCTATTTAATTGTATATATATATGTATGTGTGGGAGTAGACTCGAGAACAGGAACGTCGCGACAATCTGTTGGCCTAGTAAATGTATCTTGGATCTAGGTCTGGTTTTTTTAATTTCGTACCGCGTGACCAAGAAAAACCCAAAAAATTGATTGTTTTGTCATGTACAATTTTTCGCAAAGCTTTTTTTGAAATTTTTGGATATTTTTTTAAAATATTTATCAACATTCAACTTTTCCTATAATTTTTAAAATATTTTTCCACTAATATATTATGTATTAAAAAAAATATTCTACATTTGTTTGTATCTTAGCTACAATTTATTTTATTGCAATGCAGAATCAGGAATAGCTATAATTAATAAATAATATATAGGAAAACAATCAAAAACCGAGCAAAGCTGAGTCGGGTACGGCTTCAATATATATATACTTTTAATATTATTTATAATAATATAATTCTCCTGACCCCTTACACCTCCTCCTTCCTGACCCCTTACACCTACTCCTTCCTGACCCCTTACACCTACTCCTTCCTTACACCTACTCCTTCCTTACACCTACTCCTTCCCGACTCCTTACACCTACTCCTTCCCGACACCTTACACCTACTCCTTCCTGACCCCTTACACCTACTCCTTCCTTACACCTACTCCGTCCTCCATTACCCCCGCCACCCCTTTACAGCAATATTCGCTGAGGTGCGTCAGGCTGTGGACGCCAAACAGAACAAGATAGTCTACCCTGTTATGATAAGCACGTTAGTGTGTGAGTGAGTGTGTGTGAGTGTGTGGGTGTGCCATGTCACCTTGTTACATGTATATCTGAATGTATTCTGTGCATATGTTTAGAATAGGTCTTACATTAATACATACACACTTACATAGGTAAAGACATACACATACATATATAAATAAATATTCACATACTTACATACATAGATTCACACACATATATATATATATATATATATATATATATATATATATATATATATACATATATTCACGTACACATTCATGTACACCTAAATATATAATTACATATTACATACATATATATATATATATAAACACTATATGATGCACATATTTTATAATACAAAAATCTGAAGATTCGAAACCAATATTAATTAGTTTCGGATGTTCCAAACTCAAAATATGGTTTCATCTACCTGATTAATATATAAATTTATAACAATTTAAGTATCATGAAGTTTATATATTAATATTATAAACTATATGAAATAGAGTCAATAACTTCATCAGTTTATAGTTTATTCAACAAAATCTATTAAATTTCTATAGCGAATCGTATAATTACGTTAATAATACGAAATTATTCTAATAATTATCGCGTGTTGTCAATGAACGCACTGCCGCACGCATTAATTGTAGCGCGTAGCACTTATCACGTAATAACATATACGAAGCCTATCCAATACCGCCAGCAAATAGATACCCACATCTACGTGTACCCCACATAAAACTAGCTCTACAACACTATATAATGATTCAAAATTAGTTATTAATATTATTAACTTATTGTAAGAAATACTCACTATGTTGAATATACTTTTAATTCATAATTCATTATTAACATATTTATATCACAATATATATATATATATGTGATTTAAATAATAATATATCAATATATCATTTCAGATGCTGCTTAAAAATCTCACAAAGACATAGAAAAGGATGTTTTAAAAAAATAAATATTTAAATAGTTTTTAATATTTGTTAATTTATATATTAATTTACTTACTTACTATGTCGAACTTGCTCGGCAGTTGATAATATATGTCCTACATTCCTCTCTAGCACTCATTACTATCGGTAGTTCCTCATTTGTGCACAGTGTGTCATCTCTTAGTTTGTCTAAATATGTGTTCATAGGCTGTCCTCGAGAGCATCGTCTATGAAGTGTGTTCCAAAGTAATACTTTACGTACTACTTCGATTCTGTTTCTCCAGCAGTTAATGGAATATCTCGTGTATTGTATATATTATTCTTGGAATGCTGCCGTATAAATCCTGATTTGATTCAATATTGCATACAAATATGCGCATTAATGCATCTATAAAATTACGACCTTGCATAAAAATATGCGTGTTAATGCGTCTATAAAATTACAACCTTGCATAAAAATATGCGCATTAATGCATCTATAAAATTACAACCTTGCATAAAAATATGCGTGTTAATGCGTCTATAAAATTACAACCTTGCATAAAAATATGCGCATTAATGCATCTATAAAATTACAACCTTGCATAAAAATATGCGTGTTAATGCGTCTATAAAATTACAACCTTGCATAAAAATATGCGCATTAATGCAACTATAAAATTACAACCTTGCATAAAAATATGCGCATTAATACGTCTATAAAATTACAACCTTGCATAAAAATATGCGTGTTAACGCATCTAAAATTTACAACCTTGCATAAAAATATACGCATTAATGCGTCTATAAAATTACAACCTTGCAAAAAAATAGACATGTTAACGCATCTAAAATTTACAACCTTGCATACAAATATACGCATTAATGCATCTATAAAATTACAACCTTGCAAAAAAAATAGACATGTTAACGCATCTAAAATTTACAACCTTGCATAAAAATATACGCATTAATGCATCTATAAAATTACAACCTTGCATACAAATATACGCATTAATGCATCTATAAAATTACAACCTTGCATAAAAATATACGCATTAATGCATCTATACATTTACAACCTTGCATAAAAATAGACGCATTAATGCGTGTTCTTTACATAGCCATGTTAGACGCATTAACGCGTCTATAAAATTACAACCTTGTAAAAAAATACACACGAAATACATGCATTAATGCAGCTATTTTTTTACCATTGTTTACTGGGTATATAAGTATATATACTGTATACAGCTTTCACGCATGCGCCACGCACATTATGAACGAGAAGTTAAGCTAATAATCTACTACATGCATATGAATGTGTATACATGTCTATTTACATTTCTATATACATGACTATATATATACATGTCTATATATATAACATGTCTATATATATACATGTCTATATATATATATATATATATATATATACATGTCTATATATATATACACACGCGAGTACACGCGTATACACTGTACTGTGCGAAACACACACACACTTGTATTACCCCGGTTAAGTGTATTGCACTCGCTTGATCACGTGACTTCACTAACACACGTGATGACGTCATAGCGGCACAATAACACGCCATGACGTCATAGCGGCACACGTAAACACAGCACCTGATACACCTACCAATAACCCGTAGTATATACAACGCTTCGCACTATCTTCGATATAAGGATGCATTTGGTTATATATACCTATAGGTTTAGATGATCAAACGTCGGCCACCATTGATAGGCTATCATTCGATAACAGTTTTATACAATATGGTTATGGGTTATAGTAATTGTATATGGTAATTGCATATGGTATTGGGTTTCGGATCGTATATGATTATATCAGGGTTATAAGTTTTCTAGATTTAATTTAGTAACGGCTTTTAGTTATTAATTACTAATTATTTAATTATTACGTAAAACCTATAGCTATATATATTCCGTTACCCATGATATTGTAAACATAACTACTACCCATTGCTACACCCATTGTATAGTAACACAGTCCTATTGTTAAGCTTTCAACGATATCCCATTATTTATAGGTCAACAGTTTTGATTCAAAACCCATAACTAAATTAATCTATATACTATATATAGTTAGACAATTTTCTATAGTATACATACATAAGTCTGTTTACAAGTTATTTGTATAAGTAGTATACTATAGTATATATATACTTCTAAAGTAGTATACTACTACTACCACCCAGTACTACCCCTACTACTACCACCAGTACTACCCCCACTACTACTACTACCACCATCACTATCCACATTACTAACCCTACTACCACCATCACAACCCCCACTACTACTACCCCACACCCACTATTCCACTAGTACTACCCCACACCCACTACTACCCCACTACTACCCCACCCCCCACTGCTACTAACACAGTGATGGTGTAGGCGGTCAAGATAGGCACGTTCAGCACGAGCATCACCAGCCAGATACCGGCTATCATGTAGATCACCCTCTTCTTAGTGCGCAGGTGCGCCGACCTCCCAGAATGCACTATTGTCATGTATCGGATGGCCGAGATTAACACAAGTGTGTACACGGTCACGTAGGCCGTCACATTCAACAGGTAGTGCATCAGTTTACAGATTACCTGACGCGGGGTGGAGGGGTTACGTAGGGGTAATGGGGTAAAGGAGGGACGGGGTAGGCAGGAGGCAGCTTAGTGGCAAGATCATGATATATGTTTATGAATTATACCTGATAATATACCTATATATATATATATATATATATATATATATATATATGTTATATATATACTATATTATACTAATGTATACTATATGTGTTATCCTTACAATACGGATATGTTCATCAAGTAGTGCGACGGTTTACAGGTCACATGTTAGGATATAACCGTTATAACGTGTGTGTCTGTGTTAAGTCATATGTGAGGATCACGTGTGTTTTAAGTCACGTGTGGGTTAAGTCACGTGGTATGATATGAAGTTAAGAGCACGTCATATAAATACAAAGCAACAATAATGTATATAAACAAATGTATATAACAAATGTTATATTAATGACAAACAGAACACATTACAAACATATCACGACGCCATTATTATATTAGTGGTTACGTCATGTTTACCTAACTATGGGGTAGTACTACGTCATCAGGGAAGGCGGGGGGTGAGAGATTAGGGTTGCAGGGAAATAGTGAAGGAGTGAGGGAGGGAATGAAGCAGCACCATGGTAAGTTAGGGCGCTATTATTTTGCATTATGTCCAAGAAAATTCATACAATATACCCTATAGGCTTATATATAGGCGCAGGTCCCGTTAGAAATTTAGTAATCGGAGAACTAATTTAGGCATAACTCTATATACCTTTTCTGAGAGTTAAGCCACATAGAAATATACAGTTACAAATCGTAATCTGCTAAATATTCTCGCGATTAATGATTTGTTTATGACATTTGTGAAAATGGGGAAATTTTTACTTTCAATTCTCAATACGTTGAAGAAATGTGTTTAAATTCGAAAGCCGGGCTATTATAAGTGTACTAATATGGTATACTGTCAGTTGCGTACGTAATCATACTATTGTGGCGCGGTGATAATAACTTCAGAATATGAAGTACATCACATCTGTATTTAACAATGGAACACGACTACATATTATAATGTGATATTGTAAGTGGTACTGTCACGTGATAACTAAGTGTCACGTGATAATAGGAAACAACGATAATGTGTATCAACCAATGATTTTGTGTGAAATTTGTATGAAACTCAATACATTTATTATTATAATTAAGCGCGGTATTGGGCGATATTTCGCGCGAAGCTACAACACGATATTAGGTGTTATTACGCGAGATTCTACTGACCAGTCCGAAAGGCCAATACGATGATACGAATTGCTGAGCGGTGAAAGGCGGACATATCAGAACAAAGGACAGGTCGGCAAAGGCCAGATTCAGCAACAGGAAGTTGGTCACGGTGCGCATCTTATTGTCTCCTAGAATCACGTATATCACGAGAGAATTTCCACACGTTCCCAGAAATGTTATCAAGCCGAAAAGTATCGGAACAATTATCTGAAAAGAATATAGAATATTGAACTTTCGACATCAATATGTAATATTATGTTAACAATCTATTCATTACTATATTAATATTATAATAAACTATTTTTTGATTATAATCATATTTACATATGTACACACACATACACACACATATATATATATATATATATATATATATATATATATATATATATATATATATATATATATATATATATATATATATATATATATATATATATATATATATATATATATATCTATTATATAAAAGAAAGTCTATTTAATTATATATATATACTAGCCGTACCCGACCCGGCGTTGCTCGGTTTTTGATTATCCTATTATCTATTATTTATTAATTATAGCTATTCCTGATTCTGTATTGCTATAAAACAAATGTTAGCTAAAATACAAACAAATATAGAAAATATTTTAATATTTAAAAAATTAGTAGAAAAATATTTCAAAAAATATATTAAAAAATACAATAAATATTTAGAATATTACAAAATATGTTTTAAAAAGATGCCGAAAACCCAAACCTAAACCCAAACCCTACCTGAACTGGCGTTGCTAGGTTTTTGATTGTTTGCATATTTATTTTTATTAATTATAGCTATTCCTGATTATACTCAAATATATTATTGCTAAAAAATACAACAAATATTTAAAATATTAAAAAATATGTTTTAAAAAAATGTCGAAAACTCAAACCTAACCTCAAACCCAGACAGTACCAGACCCGACATTTATCGGTTGTTGATTGTTTGCCAATTATCATTTATTAATTATAGCTATTACTAATTCTGCATTGCTAAATATTTATATTTAATTTTTTCCTAACTATTATTTATATACAATAAAATAAATGTTAGCTGACATACAAACTAATGTAAACAAATATTTTAATATTTAAAAAATAATGGAAAAATATTTCAAAAAATATATTAAAAAAGACAACAAATATTTCAAATATTAAAAAATATGTTTTAAAAACATTTCTAAAACCAAAACCGTCCTTACACGGCGTTGCTAGGTTTTTGATTGTTTTCCTATCTATTATTTATTAATTATAACTATTCCTGATTTTAAATTGCTTGCCGTACCCATCCCGACTTTTCTCAGTTTTTGATTATTTACCTATAAATTATTAATTATAGCTATTACAAATATTTCAACATAATAGTAGCCGTACCCGATCCGGCGTTGCTAGGTTTTTGATTGTTTGCATATTTATTTTTATTAATTATAGCTATTCCTGATTATACTAAAATATATTATTGCTAAAAAATACAACAAATATTTAAAATATTACAAAATATGTTTTAAAAAAATGTCGAAAACTCAAACCTAAACCCAAACCCAAACAGTACCAGACCCGACATTTATCGGTTTTTGATTGTTTGCCTATTTATTATTTATTAATTAGAGCTATTCAAGATTCTATATTTCTAGTATATACAATTAAATAAAGTTTATCTAAAATACAAACAAATGTAGAAACATATTTTTTTTTAAATTTTAAAATTAGTGCAAAATATTTCAAAAAATACAATAAATAATTTAAAATATTCCAAAATATGTTGAAAACCTAAACCCAAACCGTTCCAAATCGGCGTTGATCGGTTTTTTCTTATTTATCTATCTATCATTTATTTATTATAACTATTCCTGATTTGGAATTTCTTGCCGTACCCTACTCTGCTTTACTCGTTGTTTGATAGTTTTCTATTATATCTATTATTTATTAATTATGGCTATCAATGATTCTGCCTTTCATATATAATAACATAAATTTGTGCTGACTTTCCATGGCCGGCATTTCTCGGTTTTGATTATTTTCCTATCTATTATTTATTACTTATAGCTATTCCTGATACTTAATTGCTATATATAAAATAAAATAAATGTTAGCTGACATACAAAAAAATGTAGACAATTTTAATATTTAAAAAATTAGTGGAAAAATATTAAATAATAAAAAAACAACAAATATTTCAAATATTACAAAATATGTTTTAAAAAATTGTCGAAAACTCAAACCTAAACCCAAACCCAAACCGTACCGACATTTATAGGTTTTTGATTGTTTGCCTATTTATTATTTAATAATTAGAGCTATTCATGATTCTAAATTTATAGTATATACAATTGTAAAAATGTAAAAATATAAAAAATGTAAAAATAGTATATACAATTGTATATTAATTAATTAAATAATGTTTATCTAAAATAATAAAAATACAAACTAATGTAGAAACATATTTGTTTTAATATTTAAAAAATTAGTGACACATATTTTAAAAAATATATTAAAAAATACAACAAATATTTAAAATATTCCAAAATATGTTGAAAACCTAAACCCAAACCGTTCCAAATCGGCGTTGCTTAGTTTTTTATTATTTGCCTATCTATCATTTATTAATTATAAATATTCCTGATTTGGAATTTCTTACAGTACCCAACTCTGCTTTACTCGTTGTTTGATAGTTTGCCTATCTATAATTTATTAATTATGGCTATATGATTCTGCTTTTCATATACAATAACATACATTTTCCATAAAAAAAATTCAAACAAATTTAGACAAATATTCGTTTTTAATATCTCAAAAATTAGTGGAAAAATATTTCAAAAATATTTAAAAAAATATTAAAAAAAATACAACACATATTTCCAATATTACAAAATATTACTTAACAAATTTCGAAAACCCAAACCGCACACTTCGTTGTTCGATTTTTGATTTTTGATTGTTGTTGCCTATCTATTATTTATTAATTATAGCTATTCCTGATTCTGGTAGTATTTCTGCTAGTATATAATAAATATTTCCAAATATAACAAAAATATTTTTTATAAATGTTCTACAAATATTTTAAAAAGTATAATATTTATATCTTATAATATTTATATATTTATTATATAATTATAATATTTTAATTATATCTTAAAATAATAATATAACGATTAGTTGAAAAATATAAAAAAATATTTTTAAAAATATAACAAAAAATATAGATGATATTACAAAATATATTTTAAAAAAATTTCAAAAAAATGTCCACAAAAAGGTTTACAAATATTTCAAAAAAATTTTTAAAAATATTTCAAAAAAATTTTTAAAATTATTTCAAAAAATTTCAAAAATATTTCAAAAAATTTCTAAAATATTTCACAAATTTCAAAAAAATTTCAAAAAAAAATTCAAAAAAATTTCAAAAAAATACTTCGAAAAAATGTAAAAAAAATATTTCAAAAAAGCGACGCCGAAGATTTTAGATGACAAAAAACCATTTTAATGGCAAAAAGTCATTTTTTTAGGTTTTTCTGGGGTACGCGGTAAAAAATTCAAAAAATTTTCCGGACCAAGACCATACTGTTGCAAATTTATTAAGATCGGGTATAACATATTTTCGCGACGTACCCCGGTTCTCGAGTTACCTCACCAGATACACACACACACACACACATATATATATATATATAATTAAATAGACTTTCTTTTATATAATAGATATATGTGTGTGTGTGTGTGTGTATCTGGTGAGGTAACTCGAGAACCGGGGTACGTCGCGAAAATATGTTATACCCGATCTTAATAAATTTGCAACAGTATGGTCTTGGTCCGGAAAATTTTTTGAATTTTTTACCGCGTACCCCAGAAAAACCTAAAAAAATGACTTTTTGCCATTAAAATGGTTTTTTGTCATCTAAAATCTTCGGCGTCGCTTTTTTGAAATATTTTTTTTACATTTTTTCGAAGTATTTTTTTGAAATTTTTTTGAATTTTTTTTTGAAATTTTTTTGAAATTTGTGAAATATTTTAGAAATTTTTTGAAATATTTTTGAAATTTTTTGAAATAATTTTAAAAATTTTTTTGAAATATTTTTAAAAATGTTTTTGAAATATTTGTAAACATTTTTGTGGACATTTTTTTGAAATTTTTTTAAAATATATTTTGTAATATCATCTATATTTTTTGTTATATTTTTAAAAATATTTTTTTATATTTTTCAACTAATCGTTATATTATTATTTTAAGATATAATTAAAATATTATAATTATATAATAAATATATAAATATTATAAGATATAAATATTATACTTTTTAAAATATTTGTAGAACATTTATAAAAAATATTTTTGTTATATTTGGAAATATTTATTATATACTAGCAGAAATACTACCAGAATCAGGAATAGCTATAATTAATAAATAATAGATAGGCAACAACAATCAAAAATCAAAAATCGAACAACGAAGTGTGCGGTTTGGGTTTTCGAAATTTGTTAAGTAATATTTTGTAATATTGGAAATATGTGTTGTATTTTTTTTAATATTTTTTTAAATATTTTTGAAATATTTTTCCACTAATTTTTGAGATATTAAAAACGAATATTTGTCTAAATTTGTTTGAATTTTTTTTATGGAAAATGTATGTTATTGTATATGAAAAGCAGAATCATATAGCCATAATTAATAAATTATAGATAGGCAAACTATCAAACAACGAGTAAAGCAGAGTTGGGTACTGTAAGAAATTCCAAATCAGGAATATTTATAATTAATAAATGATAGATAGGCAAATAATAAAAAACTAAGCAACGCCGATTTGGAACGGTTTGGGTTTAGGTTTTCAACATATTTTGGAATATTTTAAATATTTGTTGTATTTTTTAATATATTTTTTAAAATATGTGTCACTAATTTTTTAAATATTAAAACAAATATATTTCTACATTAGTTTGTATTTTTATTATTTTAGATAAACATTATTTAATTAATTAATATACAATTGTATATACTATTTTTACATTTTTTATATTTTTACATTTTTACAATTGTATATACTATAAATTTAGAATCATGAATAGCTCTAATTATTAAATAATAAATAGGCAAACAATCAAAAACCTATAAATGTCGGTACGGTTTGGGTTTGGGTTTAGGTTTGAGTTTTCGACAATTTTTTAAAACATATTTTGTAATATTTGAAATATTTGTTGTTTTTTTATTATTTAATATTTTTCCACTAATTTTTTAAATATTAAAATTGTCTACATTTTTTTGTATGTCAGCTAACATTTATTTTATTTTATATATAGCAATTAAGTATCAGGAATAGCTATAAGTAATAAATAATAGATAGGAAAATAATCAAAACCGAGAAATGCCGGCCATGGAAAGTCAGCACAAATTTATGTTATTATATATGAAAGGCAGAATCATTGATAGCCATAATTAATAAATAATAGATATAATAGAAAACTATCAAACAACGAGTAAAGCAGAGTAGGGTACGGCAAGAAATTCCAAATCAGGAATAGTTATAATAAATAAATGATAGATAGATAAATAAGAAAAAACCGATCAACGCCGATTTGGAACGGTTTGGGTTTAGGTTTTCAACATATTTTGGAATATTTTAAATTATTTATTGTATTTTTTGAAATATTTTGCACTAATTTTAAAATTTAAAAAAAAATATGTTTCTACATTTGTTTGTATTTTAGATAAACTTTATTTAATTGTATATACTAGAAATATAGAATCTTGAATAGCTCTAATTAATAAATAATAAATAGGCAAACAATCAAAAACCGATAAATGTCGGGTCTGGTACTGTTTGGGTTTGGGTTTAGGTTTGAGTTTTCGACATTTTTTTAAAACATATTTTGTAATATTTTAAATATTTGTTGTATTTTTTAGCAATAATATATTTTAGTATAATCAGGAATAGCTATAATTAATAAAAATAAATATGCAAACAATCAAAAACCTAGCAACGCCGGATCGGGTACGGCTACTATTATGTTGAAATATTTGTAATAGCTATAATTAATAATTTATAGGTAAATAATCAAAAACTGAGAAAAGTCGGGATGGGTACGGCAAGCAATTTAAAATCAGGAATAGTTATAATTAATAAATAATAGATAGGAAAACAATCAAAAACCTAGCAACGCCGTGTAAGGACGGTTTTGGTTTTAGAAATGTTTTTAAAACATATTTTTTAATATTTGAAATATTTGTTGTCTTTTTTAATATATTTTTTGAAATATTTTTCCATTATTTTTTAAATATTAAAATATTTGTTTACATTAGTTTGTATGTCAGCTAACATTTATTTTATTGTATATAAATAATAGTTAGGAAAAAATTAAATATAAATATTTAGCAATGCAGAATTAGTAATAGCTATAATTAATAAATGATAATTGGCAAACAATCAACAACCGATAAATGTCGGGTCTGGTACTGTCTGGGTTTGAGGTTAGGTTTGAGTTTTCGACATTTTTTTAAAACATATTTTTTAATATTTTAAATATTTGTTGTATTTTTTAGCAATAATATATTTGAGTATAATCAGGAATAGCTATAATTAATAAAAATAAATATGCAAACAATCAAAAACCTAGCAACGCCAGTTCAGGTAGGGTTTGGGTTTAGGTTTGGGTTTTCGGCATCTTTTTAAAACATATTTTGTAATATTCTAAATATTTATTGTATTTTTTAATATATTTTTTGAAATATTTTTCTACTAATTTTTTAAATATTAAAATATTTTCTATATTTGTTTGTATTTTAGCTAACATTTGTTTTATAGCAATACAGAATCAGGAATAGCTATAATTAATAAATAATAGATAATAGGATAATCAAAAACCGAGCAACGCCGGGTCGGGTACGGCTAGTATCTATTATATAAAAGAAAGTCTATTTAATTATATGTGTGTATCTGGTGAGGTAACTCAAGAACCGGGGTACGTCGCGAAAATATGTTATACCCGATCTTAATAAATTTGCAACAGTATGGTCTTGGTCCGGAAATTTTTTTGAATTTGTTACCGCGTACCCCAGAAAAACCTAAAAAATTGACTTTTTGCCATTAAAATGATTTTTTGTCATCTAAAATCTTCGGCTTCGCTTTTTTGAAATATTTTTTTTACATTTTTTCGAAGTATTTTTTTGAAATTTGTTTGAATTTTTTTTTGAAATTTTTTTGAAATTTTTAAAATATTTTTGAAATTTTTTAAAATATTTTTGAAATTTTTTGAAATATTTTTTAAATTTTTTGAAATAATTTTAAACATTTTTTGAAATATTTTTAAACATTTTTTTGAAATATTTGTAACCATTTTTGTGGACATTTTTTAGAAATTTTTTTAAAATATATTTTCTAATATTATCTATATTTTTTGTTTTATTTTTAAAAATATTATTTGAAATATTTTTTTATATTTTTCAACTAATCGTTGTTATATTATTATTTAAAGATATAATTAAAATATTATAATTATATAATAAATATATAAATATTATAAGATATAAATATTATACTTTTTTTAATATTTTAGAACATTTATAAAAAATATTTTTGTAATATTTGGAAATATTTATTATATACTAGCAATACAGAATCAGGAATAGCTATAATTAATAAATAATAGATAGGCAACAACAATCAAAAATCAAAAATCGAACAACGCAGGGTGGTTGGGGTTTTCGAAATTTGTTAAGTAATATTTTGTAATATTGGAAATATGTGTTGTATTTTTTTTAAATATTTTTTGAAATATTTTTGAAATATTTTTCCACTAATTTTTGAGATATTAAAAACGAATATTTGTCTAAATTTGTTTGAATTTTTTTTATGGAAAATTTATGCTATTGTATATGAAAAGCAGAATCATATAGCCATAATTAATAAATAATAGATAGGCAAACTATCAAACAACGAGTAAAGCAGAGTTGGGTACTGTAAGAAATTCCAAATCAGGAATATTTATAATTAATAAATGATAGATAGGCAAATAATAAAAAAACTAAGCAACGCCGATTTGGAACGGTTTGGGTTTAGGTTTTCAACATATTTTGGAATATTTTAAATATTTGTTGTATTTTTTAAATCTTTTTTCACTAATTTTTTAAATATTAAAATAAATATGTTTCTACATTTGTTTGTATTTTAGATAAACTTTATTTAATTGTATATACTAGAAATGTAGAATCAGGAATATCTCTATAGATATATTCCTAATTACAATTAATAAATAATAAATAGGCAAACAATCAAAAACCTATAGATGTCGGGTCGGGCACTGTTTGCGTTTGGGTTTAGATTTGAGTTTTCGACGTTTTTTGTAATATTTTAAATATTTGTTGTATTTTTTAGCAATTAAATATTTTAGCATAATCATGAATAGCTATAAATTATAGCCTATAATTAATAAAAATAAATAGGCAAACAATCAAAAACTTAACAACGCCGGTTCGGGTATGGATACTAATATGTTGAAATATTTTTTATATTTATAAAAATATTTGTAGACACTTTTTAAAATATATTTTATAATATTTTAAATTTTTTTTGTATTTTTACAAAATATTTTACGAATAAATCTTAAAAACGAACAATGCTATAGCGTTAGATCTATAGATCTACATCTGATACACTTAGAATTATTAAATATTAGTTAGAAACAAAATTAAATATTAGCTATACATAATTAGGAATAGCTATAATTAATAATTTATAGGAAAATAATCAAAAACCGAGCAACGTCGGGTTAAGAACGGCAAGCAATTTAAAATCAGGAATAGTTATAATTAATAATTAATAGATATGAAAACAATCAAAAACCTAGAGACGGCGGGTCGGGTCGGGTTGGTTTGGGTTTTGGTTTTAGACATTTTTGGGTGGTTTGGGTTTTCGACATGTATTAAGTAATATTTTGTAATATTGGAAATATGTGTTGTATTTTTTTAAATATTTTGAAATATTTTTAAAATATTTTTCTACTAATTTTTGAGATATTAAAAACGAATATTTGTGTAAATTTGTTTGAATTTTAGCACAAATTTATATTATTATATATGAAAGACAGAATCATGAATAGCCATAATTAATAAATAATAGATAGGCAAACTATCAAACAACGAGTAAAGCAGAGTTGGGTACGGCAAGAAATTCCAAAGCAGGTATAGTTATAATTAATAAATGATAGATAGGTAAATAATAAAAAACCGAGTCGATTTGGAACGGTTTGGGTTTAGGTTTTCAACATATTTTGTAATATTTGAAATATTTGTTGTATTATTTAATATATTTTTTGAAATATTTTTCCACACATTTTTTAAATATTAAAATATCTTTCTACATTTGTTTGTATGTCAGCTAACATTTATTGTATTGTATAAATAATAGTTATGAACAAATTAAATATAAATATTTAGCAATGCAGAATTAGTAATAGGTATAATTAATAAATAATAATTGGCAAACAATCAAAAACTGAGCAACGCCAGGTCAGGTACGGTTTGGGTTTAGATTGTCGACATCTTTTTAAAACATATTTTGTAATATTTGTAATATTTGTTTTATTTTTTAATATATTTCCACTAATTTGTTAGATATTAAATACATTTTTTTTATATTTTATTGATATTTTAACTAACATTTATTTTATTGTATATATAGCAATGTAGAATCAGGAATAGCTATAATTAATAAATAATAGATAATAGGAAAATAATCAAAAACCGAGCAACGCCGGGTCGGGTACGGCTAGTATATATATATATATATATATATATATATATATATATGCATACACGTGCAGTACACGTGCAATACACGTGCACATACAGTACACATACGCGCGTCACACACAAACACACACTTTATTACGCAATAGTCCTCCCCCGCCGCCGCCTCTATTGTCATTAGCAACTGTTGGTCACGTGATCTCATGGGAGGCTGACCCGCTATAGGCATTCATCGTATTTCATTGTGTGATGACGTATACGTCATCACCAGTGATGTGTTCATATATATAGGAACACATCACTGGTCCATTAGACTATATTGAATATGACTAATTTACTGCGCGTTAACACATGTGAGTCACGCGCCATGTCACGTGTTATAATACATGTACTCATTGAAATGTGAAATGGGGGTGTGTGGGAGGGGGGTGTCGGTATGGGTGTGGGTGTGTTTGTGTGTGAATTGGTACGTTACGATATGTGTATAACAGAGCTTAGTTAAAGTAATGAATACAGTATATGTATAAGTATAAATTGTAATTGTATCTATATATATATTATTTTATTTTGGTATACCATACTCTATAGAGTACTTTCATCCCATCCATAAACTTATATGAAGTTGTTACTTATAAACAAATAGCTCTAATCTCCATTCGAATATGCTCTCGTGGCAATGCATCATTGGTTTTAAGGGTAGCTTAAGGGTAGCTTAATGTGAGCTGGTTTTTGTGTATACACAAATATATGTGTATACACATATATTTGTATATAAGATAATTTCTAAATACTATTTGAAGTTATATTTTATAGGTCGCGATTGGGCTTGAATTACCCGCTATCTTCTGCTTGTATATCTGACGTCTTAAACTTCTATGCTATCCAGGAACTTATATATATATATTTATTGTTATTTTTATTGTTATTTTTCTTTGGTGAGTCCTTTCATGCCATCCAGGAACTTAGATGGATTTCTCACTTATAACCATATGGCTCTAATGTCCCATCGAAGCCGCTCTCATATTAAGGCATCCATGATTTTAACGAGATCTGATCATTTAGTTATATACAATTATATAAGATCACTTCTAAATATTATTTTAAGATATATTGTAATGGTCCGGACGAGGCTCGAACCCGTGTCCTACTGCTTGTGTGTCTGACGCCTTAGCCATTGAGCCACACAGGCAGTGTATATATATATATATATATATATATATATATATACGATATACATAACTTCAAAACCTTAGTATATTCTAATAGAGTATATTATATAATATTATATATATATAAAGTATATATTAAAAGTAGTAAATATATTTAACTTATGTAACATTATACTCTCTTTCTCGCACTTTTTATAAATATAACTTATCGGTTACAAAATGTTGCATAATAATTTCAAATTCCATTATTTATCTTTACCAATATATTTATATATATCCCACTTTAATAATACATCACTAATAGTAATTGTATTATATATTATACCTCATTTTCTATTATTTCTGTATAGTTAATTAAGTATATATTTGTATTTATTTATATATATATATATATATATATATATATATATATATATATATATATATACTATATATTACTCTAGATCGTGTACTATAATATAACAATTTTATAATGAAAAAAGAATATAATATATAATATATATAATAATATTAAATCTGATTTTAATAATATTGATATCGGTTTTATGATAATTATTTTTTAAATATATATGTGTAATGATTTACAAAGTATCAATTAATTTATCCTTTGCTATTTAAATATAAACCATCTAAACTATTTATATAAACCATATATATATATATTCAACACAGATCGGTATTATAAAATATAAATATATTGAAATTTAATGACATTTAATTTAGTTATATATTATAATATATCGCTTCCTCTGGGAGTAGAAACGACGACCTCGCACTAGTGAATAAAGTAACCCCAACCCCGACCCCGACCCCGACTCCATTGACATATGTTGATATTTAAACATCTGAATATTCATATCTGACCTGGATCAGAACACTAGCCTAGTTAATATCGCAGACATACACCTGGACATCTGCAGTAACGCCGTGGTAATTCACGGTGTAAGTCACGTGGTAAGTCACGTGGTAAGTCACGTGCTAAGTAACTGATACATACGTATGTAACCGATTACAAAGCATGTGAACAAACACATCATCAATAAGTAAGATACATAACTTATTTAGCATAACTACTAGATCATAACTAAAGAGCTAAGTAATAGACACTACTGTATAGCCGATGTTATAGACTGCAGTGTTCATTGGACACATATATGTGTTATATATAACGTCGCTAGATATCTATATTTTGCATTAATCTTAAAATTTACCCCGCTTACAAAAATCTGTAATAAACTTTTATTTAAACATCTACAAGATTACATAAACGTATATATACGTTTATGTATATATTTTATATATAATTTTTAAAGAACCTTTACACTATAACACGATCAATTATAAACCGGGTATCTATAATTAAGTATACAAAATATATGTTAATAATATAATATAAATATACCATATAGACAAGTAGCTATACTTACTAATCTACAATAATGCATATATGTATTATTATACATGCCTATACCTATGTATTATTATATATATATATATATATATATAAGTGTGATCTATTGCAGTATCAGGTGCGCATGTCAGGACAGCTATAGCGCAGTTCTAATAAGCAATCAGAGTGTGAACCGTTCATCAATATTTACATTATAGCCACCGGTCTGCATTAGCTATACCTAACTATATCACGTTATTATCACCTATGTATATACAATGCATAGTGTACAGTGCACAATGTACAGTGCACATGTATATGTATTGTAATTCATCGCATTATAATATTATATTCAACATACATTTCATTTCTATATAAGACATATATATATATATATATATATATATATATATATGTATATATCACTTCTTATTTAATTCTCGTAGTGAACGGACGTGTTTACATTGATTTAAATTTCTATTGTTTAAATATTGATTCAAATTCGTATGCGTTATATCCTATATTCGCATTATTTATACGCTTATATACTGAGATTTTATACATCTTTACATCTGTTGCTTCACAACTATATATCTTGGTCACTGTCCAGGATGATTATCCCGTGCCTGGCTTGCTTTGGTTGTCGGTAACCCGTATTTAAACCGTCGTGACCTCGAGATTAGTGTTTATATATATTTAACCAAATTGCATTATAAGATATAATTTATATAATTGTATATATATATATATATATTGATTGTATTGGGTAACCCTTTATAATTTGTGCATATATATGTTTTTATTATATCAGTTAATGTGTTTTTTCAAACTACAGTATATACAAATTGTTTTATATTGATTAATTTATTTGGTCACACATCACTGATTTCTATATTTTTTTTCTCTTCTTCTATTCATACTATTATGTTACTTCATACTGTTATAATTCAGTGACACATATATTAAGTTTCTTGTATATTATTTATTGTTTACCTATATATTATCTAGCATTAGTTATTTGTTCACTTATATCAATTCACATAATATACATTATATTATAATGTCATTGTGTTATGAATGTAAATCCACGTTGAAGGATAAATATATTAAATGTGACTGCGGTTATGCAATAGATTATGATTGTTTAATTATAGCTGGTATATTACC
This sequence comes from Osedax fenrisi, assembly GCA_964019155.1. Taxonomy (NCBI): domain Eukaryota; kingdom Metazoa; phylum Annelida; class Polychaeta; order Sabellida; family Siboglinidae; genus Osedax; species Osedax fenrisi. The sequence goes on along the minus strand of OZ025240.1, from coordinate 26,477,977 downwards.
TAATGATTATAATAATCTAACACAATCTAAATATGCGTTACACTTACTTTCTTCTCCGTATTTTAAATTTATTTGTAAAACATGTATAAACTCTAATGATATAGATAAATCAAATAGTATATCAGATTCTGATTCTATGAATAGTTTAAATAACTTATCTAGTAAAATCAATGATATGCATAAAGTTATATGTATGCATTCAGATAGTATAATTAATGACAGTGACAATGATGACATAAACAATAGTAGTAATACTACTCCTACTTACTCTGATATTCTTCGAATTAATAATAATGGGCATACATCTACTTCTAGTATATACAATAAAAATCACAATCTAAAGCAGTTAATTTGATCCCATCCATAGTAATTGAACATATTTCATCATCTAATAGAAATATTGAGTTTATTAAGAAATTATTTATATCTATCGATGTTGATCCTAATACTATTAAACAACTATCATTTCGTTCGCATTTCTGTAATATCATATTAAGTTCTCCATGTGCTAGTGATGCATTACTAAGATGTCGTTCTTTACTAGCAAAGTGTCCTTTATATGATACATTATTCATTAGACCATATCTTGAATGGGAAGTCGTAAAGATGGGTAGACTATTTTATCACGTATTTAAGAGTGAGCTACTACCTGGTTATAAGTCTATTTTTAATTACAGAACAAATGTATATGAGATTCGTAAATTAAAGATGTTTAATGATAAATCTATAACTGATTGGAAATCATCTGCGTATATCCCTACTGCTGATGAAATAATTGAGTGGGAAAAATCACTATCATTATTTATAAGTAGCAAAAAAGAAACTGAAACTGATTCTGTTAATCTTCAATGACTATCTAAGCTAGACAATAAAGGAAGTGATAATTCATATGTAACTTGCATATTACTAAATTGTAGATCACTTAGTTCTAATTTTGAACTTATTATGGATTTGATATTTGATCTAAAACCTTCTCTGTGTTTCTTTACAGAAACTTGGTTGCATTCGTCGGATACTTCAACGATTTCACAATTTCCTTCATATTTTACTTTTATACATAGATCTAGAAATAATGACAAACCTGGAGGAGGTATTGGTATATTAGTTAATAATAATGACTTTAATATTAACTCTTATAATTATCTAGACTTATATAGTTGTGAAGCCATGACTGCATGTATTTCCTCAAAGTCTCGTGTATTACCACCATACACTAAATTTAATATTATTATAATTTATAGACCACCAAATAAAAATGACTACTCTTTATTTTTTGACGAATTCTCTGATCTAGTTTTAAATTCGGATCCAATTAATACGATCATAGTTGGTGACTTAAATTTTCATTTTAATTCTTTAGTTTCACCCCATTCGGATTTTTGTATACTACTAGATACGTTATCCTTATTGCAACATATCACATTTCCCACTCATATAAAGGGTAACACACTTGATTATGTTATAACTAACTGTAAAGCTAATATTATCTCAAATACTATCAGCTCATCACTTATATCTGATCATTTTTCAATTGTGTTTAATATCAACTTTCTAAGTCACATATCATATCAAATGCTTGTTCTTACCGAAGAATTGATTCTATTGACACTAATATATTTGTATCTGATTTTAATGATCTTGTCTTCCCTGGAATTGATATAACGCAATTGAATGGTATACTAGATTTGTTATTGAATAAACATGCCCCATTAGTTACTCCAAAGATATCTAATACGCATAGGGCTCCTTGGTATAATAAAACGTTAGCTAACCTAAAACGTAGAACTAGATACTATGAGCGATATTTTGTTAAAGGAAGATCTGATATATCTTATGAATTATTTCGAAAGGTTCGTTCTGAATATAGAAACTCCATAAAGGAGTTTAAAATAAAATATATAAAAAATACAATTGAGTGTTGCTCAATTAACTCTCGTAAGTTTTATTCTCTTATTAACAATCTCACTGGTAGGAAGAATAATATAACTTTACCTAATATACCTGATGATGAAATATGATCAACTTTTATAAATCATTTTCGGGATAAGATTACCATGATATGTGATACTATTAAAATTGCTAAATCTAAAATTAGTATTAATCTCGATCCATTTGCTCCCGACTTTATTCCATATTCTAATTTTGCACGAAATTATAGTTTCTCAGATTTTTACATGGTTTCAGATTCGGAAATTTATGATTTAATTATGTCATCTTCGTCGACTAGTCCTAATGATATTTTACCACTTAGTCTTATTAAAAAACTTTCTTATACCCTCGTGCCGCATTATTGTTCTATTGTTAATTTTTCTTTATACACTTCTAATTTTCCTACTATATTTAAACATGCGTTAGTTACTCCATTATTGAAGAAGTCTAACTTAGATTGTTCTAACCTCTCAAATTATAGACCTATATCGAAACTACCTATGATAAGTAAAATAATTGAGAAAGTTGTTAGTAAACAAATCAGAGAGTACCTAATGATTAATGATCTTTATGATGATTTTCAGAATGCATATCGACCAGGACATAGTACTGATAAAAATTGGTTAATTTCATATCTATCTAATAGAACATACTCTATATATATTAAAGGTATTTATTCACCAAATGAATCTCTAATATATGGTGTTCCACAAGGATCTGTATTGGGCCCGTTATTATTTATGATTTACATTCTTCCTCTTTCTAAAGTTATTAAACAATTTACTAATATAAATTATGTAATATATGCTGATGATATTCAGTTATACTGGAAAGTACCTACTAGTAGCAATAATGTACCTAATGAGTTAACCTTGTGTGCTCGAAATGTAAGAAAGTTGCTTATTCTAAATAACCTTTTTCCTAACTCTTCTAAAACTAAACTACTTAATATTTCCCTTAAACCTTTTATTTTTCCCACTATTACATTTGATTCTACAGTTATTATTCCAAGTGATTGTGCTAAATCTCTTGGAGTAATATTAGATTCAAAATTAGGATTTACTCAATTCGCCACTTCGCAATGTAGATCCGCTAATTTTAATCTTTTTAATATTAGAAAAATTAGAAAGTACTTGAATACGGAATCAACAATTGCGTTAGTGCAATCTCTTGTGTTATCTAGATTACAATATTGCAATAGTTTACTAATTAATTCCAAACTGAAATTATTTTATGGATTAAATAGGGTTATTAAATCATCTACAAGATTAATCTTTAATATTAAGAGGTGTGACCAAATAAGTATTACAAAAAAATTAGGCGATTTAAATTGGTTCCTTATGGACAATATGTGCAAATTTAAAATACTAAGTATAACTCATAAAACCATTATTTTGAAAAAGCCTATATATTTAAATAAACTCCTTAATGAAGAGCTAATGAGAAACACTCGTCTGCAATATTCAAATTTACTTTCAGTGCCGAAAATAAATCTGATGAGAATTGGGAAAAGATCGTTCGGCTGGGCTGCTCCTTCCATGTGGAATTCTCTTCCCAAGTCATTACGATGTACAAGGAGTCACACCGAATTCAAGAAGAAATTGCGAATTTTGTTGTTAACTATTTAATTAATTTATTAATTTAATTATTTATTTTTATATATTCTCAACACTTGTGAGATTTTAAAATATAACGAGTGTCTAAATAAATAATTACCTTACCTTACCTTACCTTACCTATATATATATCTAATTGTAAATAACGGTATATTCACCATTATAGAAATATGTCACGTGTCACGTGTCACATGTCACGGTGTTACGACCACGTGACAACGATATATCGATAACATCATTAAGTTAACTGTTAAACTCAATACATGTATTACCATAGTATATTATATACTGCTATATTATTACTATTATATATATATATATACATGTATGCATATACTACATGATGTACAGTAAGAGTAGTTATACTACTGAACATATACCGTTTTACATCTCGCACAACTAATAATTATCAATATATTGATACCCACAAATCAAGCTGATGACCCAGTATCAATAATCTTGTGTACTTAAAGTGTACTAAATATAGTTATATCTGTATGTATACCAGCTGATATCACTACTAGTGTATGCAGTGATGGTCAATATTCTTATATATATACATATATATATATATACACATATATACAAATATATACGTTTATATATATATATATATATATATATATATATATATATATTCCCACAGTAAAGCCGCTACAATATAAATGTATAGTAAATGTATTGAATATATTCACTACCACACACTCCGTTATTCACTCATACACTCAATCACACACTCAATCACTCACTCACTCATCCACTCATTCAATCACGCACTTACACCATAGCTGATACATTCGCACACTCACCCACTCTCTCACTCGCACTCTCACTCACTTGCCCTCTTACTAATTATCTCTCGAACGCTCATTAGATCACACCCGTTCATTAACTCTTTCGCACACCCACTCGCTCTCTCCCACCCCACTCACACGCACTATCGCACATCCACTCGCTCTCTCCCACCCCACTCACCCGCACTATCGCACACCCACTCGCTCTCTACCAACCCACTCACCCGCACTATCGCACACTCACTTACATACCATCTCGCTCTCTCGAACTACCGCACCCCTATCGCACATCGTTCTCGCTAACCCCCCCTGTCTATCGCTAACCCTATATGCTAGACTTCTTTCTTGGCTTGAGTCATCGATTGTAGTGAACAGCATAGGGTTGTGCGTCCAGGTTATGTTTATGTCCTCCATGACTTGTATCTAAAATATGGATACAGTTATATATTGCAATATATTCATATATAATTAATAATACGGATATTCATCGATTAATATTAATCGTTTTATTGTAACAATATCGTGTGATATTGGGTAACGTGCCTGGATAATATTCTATACAATATGTATATGTGTTAAATATATTGTATTAAATATAGGCGTTAGTTGTATTAAATGTATGCATTAGGTGTATTAAATGTATTAAGAAGTATTAATATTCATGTTAATTTCAATAAATTACATTATAGTTAGTTATAAACTTACATTAATGTATATACATTAGTTATACTATAACATATTAATATTATGATATAATTAAAAGTAGTATTAACATCTAATGTGTACATAATTTATTTTGATATATTAACTTATAATTTGTAATGATTATTTTGTGTACAATTAGATAAATTCTTGCACCTCTACTTAATTTTAATTTTAATTATTCAAGCACGGATGGGTTTACAACATATATATATATATATATATATATATATATATATATATGTATAACTAATATATTTAGCCATATCAGGGATACTCAAATAAGGTGGGTATATATTATACATACCTCTATAGAGATGTATACAGCATATTGTACGGACATATTAGCTGAACTAGACCTCGCTTATTAGTTATCGACATAACGTACACATTATTATCGATAGGTCAGTTAGTTAGTTATCGGGTTATAGCGGTACAGGTAATGTTGCAGTTACTTACGAAAGAATCAATAATCGTGCATATATATAAGACAAAAGCATCGAATTACAGTAATCGTATACTATTTTTTAAATTAGCACTTAAAAACTCTATTGATTGTTTTTAATGAAATCATTATCGTAAATAATGTAAATAATGGATTAATGCGTCATACTTCTTGCGTAATATCGATTACATAATAGCTGTTGTTGACCGTCTAACTTCACCAGTAGCTTATGGTATTACGTAACAACTATATTATGAATATGTTACATTATATTACGTAATGTGTTCCAATAGGTATAGTCCTAACGTAATACATAACATGAATGTTATTATACTATTTAGACGGTATTTACATTATATCCCGGATGAAAACTATCGCCATCTATATGTCACAATAAATATATTCTTATTTTATTTTATTATAATTCGTTTTAATATTTATTTATTTTAGTTAAATTGTATTAATAATTATTCGTATATATATACTATATTTTAATTATATAATATTAATAATAAATATACATTGCACGAATAACACTGTCTTACACATTATTATGTAATCTAAACGATTAGTTGTCGTATTATTGATTATCTTAACCTAGGTTATAGGTGTATGTAATAACGGTAACACATGAACAGCACATTCTAATTATAGAAATACATAAATGAACTCGTGCATACTGTTTTCTAGGAAATAGTAGATAGATATAACAATTAAATGTAATATATATTGATAGATACCTAGGTAGTAATAGATAGAGCGAGAGCAACGCATAGCTGTACTATATATAATATACTATAGTATAGTATAGTATAGTATATTAGTATACTATAGTATGTATATATATATATATATATATCTACAACTATAGTTGTTATTAGTAAATTTCTTATCTGATACTTTAATAATGATATTTATATTAAAGTATTCCATTCTTCTCTATTAAACAATATATGGTAAATAGTTAACTATATATATATATATATATATATATATATATATATATATATATATATATATATATATATAGTTAATTATATATAGTTAATTATATATAGTAACTCAATTACTTTTCATTATGTTAACCATAATAAATTATGATTGCATTTAAATGATTGTGATTTCAATAGGATTATTGATGTCTTCAGATGCACTCTGTAAAAGTTACTTTTATTAAGTACATGCATACAATACACACCGAGTTATAACTAGAACTTAAAAATACGCAAATCCCTAACCTCAAAAACGGTATACTTACTAGCTAATGCATTACTTTTTTCTAGATCGGACTACTGTTCTACACTAGTGTAAAGTACTTACTAACTCGACTAAACAACAACTTCGACAACGTAACCGTATAATTAAATCAACTACTATAGTATACTATAGACTATAGACTATAGACTCATTTTTAATAAACGCAAATACGATATATGTTCTATATCTTCACTGGTGTCCTCTTTAAATATTTTGCAAATATAAATACGAATCAAAACTAGATTAATAAATATTATACATACTTTACAAAAGTACTTCGCACTAATTAACTAATTTATTACATTTCAAACCTAACTTAAGAAGTCTAAGAAATTCAAATACTTACCTACTGGCAATACAAAATATATACAGAAAATAACACGGATGAAGATCATTTATTATATCTGCAGATATTCGGCCGCAGTTATTTGGAACAATATACCTTACAGAATAAGAGTAAATCCTGTACATTCAAAAAAATAAATAATCAATTACTATAATAATTTATAATTTATTATATATATATATATATATATATATATATATATATATGTATACTTTAACATAAGTATACATCATAATAATCTTTATAATATTAATGTATTCATTGTTTATTTTTTCATTTATGCGCATTACTATTATTATACTATTATACACCATTAATTTATTATCATAATTTATTATATAAATATTAATTTAATTGTATTTTTACTTACAACAATTAATTATATAATATTTATTATTCCATTTATTTATTTGTATTATATATATTTATTTATCATTCATTTTAATATAATTGTTTATATACACATTCGAGAATAACGTTCACTATTATATTATTGTGTCTAATAAATCATCATCATAGTCATCTATATTTGTTATTTTTTTTGTTATTTATATGGTATACTCTATAGAGTCCTTTCATCCCTTTTATAACCATATAGGGGAAAGTCCCCGATTACCGACCCCCTCCTAATACCGACCCCTCTCGTATCTCAGTAAATATAAGAGTTATCAAAAATTATATATAAAAATTATATATACATGAACTGTTAGTAATTTAATGATAAATATGAATAAATATGTTGTTTAAACAAATATATAATCCTTCAATTGTTATTTGATCAAATGTAATATTCTGTTTTTACTTTTTAAATATTTGAATAATAACTTTTTTTAAATCATTGTAAATACTTTGATTTATAATATCCAATCAAAATAGATCCGTATTTTACTTTAAATTATGTTATAATTTATTTGTGTATCATTGACATAGATTTAGGATTCATGATTTCAGTTATTTATATACATATTGATTAATAAATAAATATTAAATAATAATATACACTATTTTAATATAATTACTATAAAAGTTAAATTTAAATTTAATATTACTATTAAAACATAAATTCAATAACAAATAAATTACGTCATATTATAATTAATTATATTTATGTATATCTACTATTTTTATTGGATATTATAATACTACAATTATTTATACCACGATTATTTTAGGGGGTCGGTGATAGGGGAAGGGGGTCGGTATTAGGCACATGTATCCGATTACCGACCCCCCTGTATATTCTTGTAAATATAATTATATCAAAAATTTAAAATAGCCACATTATTCATTGCCATTATATTACAAAAATTACAAAATTTCAAATAAATATATTTAATATTGAATAAGTTATTA
>OZ025240.1:26437035-26464535 GCA_964019155.1 Osedax fenrisi | reverse complement strand
CTACTACTACTACTACTACTACTACTACTACTACTACTACTACTACTACTACTACTACTACTACTACTACTACTACTACTACTACTACTACTACTACTACTACTACTACTACTACTACTACTACTACTATTACTACTACTACTACTACTACTACTACTACTACTACTACTACTACTACTACTACCACTACTACTACTACTGCTACTACTGCTACACTCTTAATTAGTGTAGAACGTGATATAGACATGCAACATGCTCACCTCGTGCACGTACTAAGCACGTTCTACAGTGCACGAGCGCACATGCTACTTATACATGCTATCTAGTAAGGGCACGAGTGCGCATGCGTTGATAACCTACATAGGTATACCTATAGGTATGACTCATCCTACGTATCGCTCGAATGTAAGACATTGTACATTATACATTATAGTATGTCGGCTATCTCTTACTATGCCATCACGCTATGTCGGAATACTATGTCTTCGTGTGTATTCGTAATATAATATATCAGTCATCATATCATATAGGTATGTAAGTTCTTCATAGTATGTCGCAGTAACACGTTACTTATTATACTGAGATGGCATATGACGTCATATTGTTTAGTACTATGTTGCATACTACGTCGTAATAAAATGTCGCACACAGCCATATGTCACTGTATACAGTGAAGTTTATATACGGTAATAACAATAAATATAGGGGGAATCAATATGTCAACAATATTTATCCACTAGATGTCCACTATATATCTCCTACATCGCACATTGGTATACTTGTTTATATATATATAAGCGTGTATACACGCTTATGTACGACGTATACGTCGTACACTGTACGTTCTTCGTGCGTGTGTGAGTATATATCATTAGCGTATAGCCGTATATAATTATAATTATTTATTATAGGCCATCATTTAATTTGTTATCGTAGACACTAATAAATAGCATTCGCCACCCATGTACAATGTACACACATACACACACACATATGTGTACATTGTACATATATGTGTGTGTATGCGTGTGCGACGCACACTATGCATGTATATATATATATATATATATATATATATATATAAATATATGTGTGTATGTGTGTGTCATCGATATAAAGAAAGTTTTAAGTTTTGTAAGTTTAACTTTCTTTATATCGATGGTGTGTGTGTGATTGTAACATCGGCAGTACTTAGTGTCGATTAACGTGGAGTTATGAATCATCACCGATGTGTCATAATCTAAGCGTCACGTGACATCGTTAACGACGATGACGCATCGCGTAGGGAAAGGGCTAAGGTGTGAGGAAAACACTCCTGATATCAGTTCCCCCTTCCAATAATGTATACACAATTAAATTGGTTGATTTCAAAGATATTACGAGTAAATAACAATAGATGTATATATACTACTATAGTAGTCTTATATCAGTTATATTTATTTTTTTAAAGCTACAACTTTAACTTAAAATTACTATATAATATATATATATATATTATCATATACACCCATACACACCATACTTGCAGCTATTGAATACATTGTAGTCTATATGGCAGTACAAATAACTATAGTTTATAAATATCTAGATTTCACAACTAGAAGAGAATTCCGAAATGTAATGATAATACACGATATTTGCACATTCTCCAAAATAGGTGCAGTCTAAAAAGTATGATAGAGGATTTAATGAATACGAATACAACGAGGTTAGTATGGTGTTTAATTATGTTATATATAGCCTATATATTATATATAATTAGTTGAACTTGAAGCTTCATATTTTATACTATTTAATGATTATTTTATTATATTTTAATTTATAATATAATTATTCTTAGGTTATTTGTTTATTTATAGATACACTATGGAACAGTATATTTATTCATTTAAAAGAGATACTTAAGTATTGGATAAGAGATACTTATCCAATTGGATAGTATACTATTTATTTTATTATTCAATCGGCATCAAATCAACTTTCTACCAACTATTTAATTATTTAACAATTGAGTTTAAATTCTCGTTATCCTAGAAAATTGAACACGTGAAATACATGCCGATTACAAAGAAAGTGGTATACGAAAGATTACAGGCAAGTGTTTAAACTACCATAACTTTATATTAATTTACCGACGAAACAAAATACTTTTACTAAACGATTACATTACAAGCAGAAATGAGTAATCTGTATTACATAGAGAGATAATCAAATTTTAATATACCTAATTGTAAAGTAATTATTGAAAAACCTATTGAAAATAAAACATTCATATCGCGATTTCAAAGATTTCAAGAAATTCTTCAATCGCATGTGGTATAAATGCTCTCTACCAACAGTTCTTTAATAGTGTTTTAACAGTGCTTTAACACATTCTTAGAAGATAGTATGTAACATACATTATAGTATCACGTGGTATAACGAATTAAAGGAGTGGAGCATGGATAATCAACTCGAGACATTATGATGACAACCATAACACATGATCGTTTGAAATGAACACATAACGACTCGTAATCATACGACTCGTAATCTATATAAATGTACACGTGACTTCGGAAGTGAACATAAGTGATGACAAGTAAAACAACGGTTAACATCAACAATTACAAAGCGCCTATTAAATACGACGGGCTACAATAACGGAACATATTCTATATTATTTAGTATCACTTTTATACACAAAAGACAAATGAAAAGCACACAATCCCCTGATAGTTAGTACCGTGCATGCATGTATGTATACAAGTAAGATTGTGAACATTTAATATGCAAATAAATGAGGAGGCTAAGGTAAAATTGGATGAATAATATTAATCGATGGAATTACAAAATGACTTAGTGAACTTCTTGATATGATAGTGTATATATATACAAATGAGGACGTGTTGTGTTAGTGGGTTGGGTTGCGGATGTGTTAAACACGAGTCACGTGGTGTGTGAACACATGTTTGATATCATCCAAATAACAATGGAAATACAAACACATATATGTTTAAAGGCAAACTAAAATATTTGTTCACACATACGAAAACAATTGCCTTTATTACCTGAATGAATTTACCGTATGGGTATTGTAAAGAAATAACCTAATTCCAATAGCAGGAAATACTTTTATAAAACATTATTTCATTTCGTTATTTTAATTAATAATAATGTAATATATCACAAACAATTAATCTCAGAAAACATTGGGACACTTTATTATAGAAAATGATATACCTACCATTGTAATCATTATATTTGAAAAACTATAAAACTTAAAAATTTATTAATAAATTAATTAACTAATAACTTAATTAACTATATATATATATATATATTCATAGAAAATTAGTTACTTAATTTTTACTTCACATTTTCCCAATTATAAATCTGCACATTTTAAATTAAATTAGAGAATATATATCACTCGATATACACGACAAATGACGAGAGAGAATAAATATAATGAAAACACTTTTTCCCAACAAATAAATAACATATTCCTGGCAATGTTGATGTCCTATTCAATAGTGGGCTCTAGATATAGATATATATATATAGGATATATAGGCTATATATAGCACATGCCCTATATGCATATATGGGATACTGTGTGTTTACCAATAGTGTTCCATACCATACACGTATTGTATGGTGCTTGTAGTGTGACCTTGGATATATGTGTGCGCGTGTGTGTGCGTGTTGATATAACACGTCGACACAGAACGGAGCGCGCACCACTCCGTGTACGAACCGCACACAGTGGTGAACGTGCTCGGCCTGCATGAATCATTAACAATAACCGCACTCGACAGCCTATATGTGTGAATGGAACAGTAACGAAGATATTGTGACTATATGTGGGTGTTTGTATGTATGTGTGTATATGTAGGTGTTATACGTGCCTGGCATTAATTAGCAAAGTGACACTTCATGGTGAATGGTACTTGTATTGTTTCTCTGCATAGAAATAATACACACCTCTAGATCCGATGTATCCGATACATATAATAATAATAATATTTATTTATTGTAATCAAAATTATATATATTGAATTTAATACAAATAGCGGATAGAAATGGACCCTCAAGAAATCATATATTTGTATATTTTATAAATAACTGCGAGGGGCCCTGTACAATACAATACAAATAGTAACATTTTTTTCTTATGTTTTGATTTATAATTTTTAAGTTCTCGATAAACACAAGAGAAAAACAATAACTGTCTGGAGTCGAACCCGGGACCTCTGGCTGGCTAGCTTTTAGTTGTTCCACTATTCCTTAGACCCCAGACAAATATATATATATCTTATGTAATTTAAACTCCCCCATTATCATTTATTCCCGTATCCCCCTATATACCCTATCATTGCACCTTTAGAGCCTACACCCCCTTAGTATTCGCATTATTAAACATCGTTAACTTAACAATAACTTCCTCTCTGTCTCTGTCTCTCTATCGTATCATACCTATGTTAGCGATGCATCACGTGTATCGTTATCTTCCTGCACTGAAGTCTTCTGCGCAACATGATCGATAGCATATATACGACGTGCATTGTACGTTATACTTTACCCTTCGTATACGCATACCCCTGAGAGGGTTTCTAGTTATATTTACTCCCATTTACTGATTCGCCCTATTGCTCTTAAGCATATACACACTACCGGCTGTATAGTATACCGTAATACGTGTACACATTGTATACAATGTAGACACTGTAATGTAAATGTCTACATACGGATACTACGGTGTCACGTCGACCCCGAAATATCCAAGTTTTCCTATCAGAATTACATATTATTAGTATCCGATGTCGTATTGTCAACTGTAACCCTATACCTTGATACGTCAATCACTACAAGGTAGGAATGTGTATTCACTTTTACTATCTATATAGTATCTTATTTATGTTTGTTGTCTTAAGCGTTCATGTTTAGCTGACAAATTAAAATGTATATGATATAATCTGATCACAAAGACACTATCCACAATTGAAGTCTATCATAAGTGATATGTGCTGAACAAAACTGACTGACGTTATGACACCTCCACCTCTATCGTCAATACACACCTCCACCTCTATCGTCAATACCACTTAACAACTATACTAATACACATCAGCCACACTTTTTATCTATAATATATCAATAGATATACAATAATAATATATATATATATATATATATATATATATATATATATATATAAATATATATATATATAATAATAACACATTTATTGAGTTTAAATATTAAATATATCACACAGAAATAAACTATCTTAATTAAGCTATATATGTTCTTATAGTACTATTATAATACGCGACATATCTACAAATATAAATCATACACCACGTGGTGTATGCTGATATTCGGCCTAGTTATCGACACACTGATATTCACATCCGACGGTACCCCGTAGAGTTCCCCCTATCGTATACCCCTAGCCCCCGATTCCACGGCGTAATATTCTCACTTACAGATACACTATAATTAACTATAGGTAGCGATACACCTATCACCTTACGAGCAGTATTTATAGCAGCTGTCTTCCTTTTTATGTTCACTAATATCTCAATGATGTACCGAACTACTTACTTACATGTGTATACATTGTTATTTACTTTTAATTATGTTACAATTATACGGTATCTCCTTACACGTACTACACTCTACGTATTACACATTATGTGTGTATTACGAATGATATGTCTATAGGCTGTTCCCACCCACTGTTATATTACTACCGACCATCTATAGGTAGACCTATGTATATATGAGCTATGTTAACCTACAACTATGTTATCATTAAACACACCTACTACTCCATCAGTTATATGTTAGTGCAATTATAAACATACATTTATATAATTTTAAATCTTTTCTATATATCGGGATCTTAATAAAACTATGGCGATAATAATTTTGATAATTTTTTAAATATACAAAACTAATTATATACTCTGGACCTAAATGTAATATTTAAATATTAATGATACGCGACGTAATTAAAAAGAGTGTTCTTTATTTATAAGAACACGAGCAACGCGGGCCTAAACTATGACCTCACACTGACTATATAATGCATGAGATACTGGTAGGGTGACACGTAAATATTTGCCGATTTTAGAGTCGGTTTCTCTCGTCGACTTCTCTCGGCTTTCTTTCGGCTAACCATGCTAATTAACGAAGTAACTAGCGCAACAACTAACGCTACAACTAATCACACGTTTTTATTATCTATTATTTAGATAACGATATCAGGACAGCCTGTTACATAATATCAAGGTCACCGGCGCGACACACCACCATGGTACGTATCAATGGAGGTCGTGTAATTGAATGCGATTTATTTTATTAGCTTTTCGTTATATATAACGTATACGTGTATGTATTAGGGATGTAAATGAATACGAATAACGAATATACGAATTGAAGCTTTTTCAATTTGAACCCGAATTGAAGCTTTCAAAATTATTAAAAACCGAATACGAATACGAATTGAATAATTTGTTGAACGAATACGAATAATTTGTAAATATTCGTATTCATTTATATTAAAAGTTAAATTGTATTTGCGTATTTTAAATTTGGTTGTGTATTTTATAAATTAATTATAAATATCCTAGCGGATAACTATTAATTTAAGTTATGCCCCTTGAACTCATTCCCGTTACTTTGTTGCTGTCATTTCATCAAAATAGAGCGTCATTACGTACAAATCTTTTCAAAATGTCTCAGGTAAGCTAATTAGTTATATATAAATTTATAAAAACATTATAATATCTCATAATATAATAATTAATAAGAGTATGTATTTATATACTTATAGGTATAGCAATGAAATTGGTAAAAAGTCTAATTGTTTGTCAGTTGATAAATATGACTTTATATTTTCAAAATATCTAATTTTCAAACTCTCGTAAAATAGTGAATAATTAATAATTATACTCCATTCAAATTGCTTTATAATTAGTACAATATTCTCTACGAATTTTATAAAAGTAACTACGAAAATTTAGTGGTTTATTTTTTTATTTCAAAATTTACATTGAAGCCATGTGCGATTTTAATAAATTATTTATTTTAAAATAAATATATATTTGATATTATTATTTATATACCTATATACATTATTACATTATATATATTATTAGTTATATAATTATTATAAGTATAGAAATGAAATTAAAAAAAAGTCTAATTGTTTGTCAGTTAAATATGATATTTTATATTTTCAAAATATGTAATTTTCAAACTCTCGTAAAATAGTGAATAATTAATATTTATACTCCATTCAAATTGATTTATAATTAGTATAATATTCTCTACGTATTGAATAAGAGGAATTAGAAAATGTAGGAATTAGAAATATAAAACATACACTACTATTTAATAGTTTAATATATCTAAAATAATAATATTATTTAAACATATATATTAAAAAGTATATTAAACTATTAAATAGTAGTGTATTTTTATATTTCTAATTCCTAAATTTTCTAATTCCTCTTATACAATACGTAGAGAATATTATACTAATTATAAATCAATTTGAATGGAGTATAAATATTAATTATTCACTATTTTACGAGAGTTTGAAAATTACATATTTTGAAAATATAAAATATCATATTTAACTGACAAACAATTAGACTTTTTTAATAATAATTATTTAATAATATAGATATTGTTACAATAATTGTATTAATTTATATTAAACATTAATTAAATATATACATTAAATTACTATATACATTTAAATAAATATTAGAAAAGTATATTTATAAATAATATAGATATTTAGTAATTAATTTCAAAAAATATCATTTAAAAATGTAAATAGACTTAGTTTTTTTATGAATTATAATATATTGTAGTGTAAGAACATAATCACTATGGTAATGTATTTAATATATTAATATTAGTATATATATATATCAAACGTTTAGATAAATAATAAATCTAGTGACGATTAAACAGTAAATTTTTATATATTTTAACCAAATTTAAATTATCGATTGTTTTGAATTAACTTTACTTATTTAACAAATAGTAATGATAGTTTGCATAAATATTCAATATAAAATATAGTAAATAAATATTTTTAAAGATATTAAATATAAATATGGGTATATTATATGAATACCAGTAACTTCGTACGAGGTAACTTCGTACGAGGTAATTTCGTACGACTTATTTAGTAATTTCGTACTTATTGAATTAAATTTATTTATAAGTATACAGTTTTTATACGAATATATATAATACTATATATTATATCAATATTTAACAATGTATTATATATATTCGTATAAGAACTCTATAATTATGAAATAAATTAAATTTAATAATTCGTACGAAATTACTGGCTACCTATTATATAATTAGAAAATTATATTTAAAATAATAGATTTTGGTAATAAATATACAAATAATATCACATAAAAATGTTAAATAAAGTTATTTTTTTATGAATTCTCAAATTTATTGTAGTGGAAAAACATAATTTCCAATTTATAATTTACGAGAAATAATATATTTATAATATTAATATTAATTAATCAATAATATCTAGTTAAAATATTTCAAAAATGTATAGTTAGTTTATAACATGAGTTTAAATGTCATATTTTGGCATATTTTTGAAAATCGAAATAAATATATTTGAATAGGATTCATATTTATTAATACAATATTATATTAATATGCATATTTAATATTCATGGATAATCTATTTTCATGCATATTATGCTTTAATTATTATTTTAATATTATTAGATATTATTTACTAAATACATTGTAGTATAGTATACTAACCATTATTTATAAGATATACATTAAACTTAAGCTAACGTTAAAATCTATGTATTTATAATTTAAAATATTTGTAATGACAATATTTAATAATCTATATATATATATATAATCAATGTATAAATTTCATATAAATATTATCCATCATAGATCATTTTATTTCTTTTGGAATCAATGGGGAGTACTACTAAGTCAATTAAAGTAAATATTTGCTAGTGATATTTTATAAGTCTTTATTAAACTGCTATTTTCTTAGATTTATCTATTTACATCACTAATTTTACAATTATATCGCTTCTATTAATTTTAGTAAATCTAAAATTATCTTTGTGTTGACCTTTCTATAATAGTTAATTCCCTTAGCTGCTTTAATGCTTTAAAACACATTTTCTACATGTTCGTTATTGCTTATATTACCATAACACATCCATAACATATGCTTATTAAGTATTACCTTTACATAATATGAAATACATATTACTTAAGGTATAATGCTTATTGAACCAAGTATTAATATATAGATATTTACTAATAAATTAGATACGTACCTGACCGTATTACACTCTAAATTAATATAGGGGTTATATATGTAATATAATCCCTAATTATTTTATAGTGCATATTTCATAACTATTAAATTTTGTTGTATCATATTTTAATATATAAATTAATTAATAGATTAATTGTGATGAACTAAAATTAACAAATATTGAGTACATCTATAAAGATGAAAAAAAAAGGAGCGAAGTCTGGAATTATTTTAATACTGTTTACCAGAAAGGTTTCTACTTAATAATATATATATAAATATTTTTACAACTGTTTCGATATATATTGAGAATTATTATATAAATAATTATATATTAAATAAACTTGTGTAAATATTAATGTAATATAAATATATATTACAAAGGATTTTACATATAAATATATTTTTGTTTTTAAACTAAAATAATATATATATATTAGTGTATAATAAATAAACTATTGGTTATAAATAAGTATTATATTTTTTTCTCGAATAGTTGGATCTAAAGAAATTAAACTTGAGAAGGCACGTTGTAAGCAATGCAAGGTACTTATTAAATGCCCAGGATGGAGTACCACATGTTTAAAAAATCACACGAAAACCCATAACAAAATCACAAATACTACAAGAATAGCTACAATAATTCCTTTTTTTACTAAAAGTAAAATAACTGTAGAAGAAAAGAATATGTCAATAGGTTAATAAATTATAAGTAATACTATATAATTATATTTAATACTAATAATAATTAAAAATCATTTATAGCAAAATTAATAGCATATGATATGCTGCCAATTTCGTTAGTGGAAAGTAAAAATTTTCAGCAATGTTTTACTAATTTTGATACCGATTATATTGTTCCATCTCGATATATGACAATGAAATACATACATATGTTATATGAAGAAGGCGTTAATAATTTAATAAAAGATATAGAAAACACCCAATGCGTTGGCCTGACAACAGATGCCTGGACTTCTATCAATACTACATCTTTTATTACTACTACAATTCATTTCATAAAAAATGATGAATTGCAATCTCAAGTCTTACAAACGAGAGACTTCAAAGTAAGATTTAAGACTAAAACTATTATATTATTTTAATGTATTTATTTATCATTTATATATTCATTTTATATAGTCATATTAATTATAAACATGAATTTTAGGATACACACACTCATAATAACTTATATCGATTATTAAAAGAAACACTTAAAAAATGGAATATATCTGGAGCTATATTGCCTACGGTTATAACATATCATTATGTATTTAATATAAGAGTTATTTACAAGTATTTTCATTTCTATTATTAATATATTTAAAATTAATTACTAGTAATAATTCTAATAATTAAACTTATGTAATTTAGAATTTTTTATCAATACTATTATGGTTATATTTTTATATATTTTCAGATGACTACAGACAATGCAAGCAACATTGTGAAATGTTGCAGGGAGGCAGTAAATGATGGAATTATCAGAGTTCACATAGGGTGTTTTGCCCATATTATAAATTTATCTGTTCAACTGGTCTTCAAGGTATTACATTTTAACCTTTTTAAATCATAAATATAATAAATATTTCTTTTATATATGAATTAAATATACGTAAATATAAATAATTTAAAAGAATATTTATTCATAATGTATTATTATTAATTTAAACTTATTACATATCTTTTTAAAGAATACAACATTTGAATCAACTTTGAATAAAATTCGAAAGATGATAACGTCAATGCACCATTCTAATAAATTAACTGAATTGTTTATGGAGGCACAAACTGGAACTCCGTTAAAATTAATAAACGATGTGAAAACTAGGTAAGTTTTATATTTTAATATATGCCATAATTTAAATGTATAAATTTACTTGTATAAAATATTAGATGGAACTCAACCTATGACATGATCGAACGTTATGTTAGTCTACACCCAGTCATTATTGAGTGTTTTTCAGAAAGTCACCAGTACTTAATGTTAAGTAATTCTGAAATAGAACTAATTAAAGAGTTGTCTCAAATTTTAAAGCCATTTAAAGTTGTGACTAAGGTTATTACATACTATTTAATAAATAAATATTCATTGTAATTTATGTTTAAACAATTAACAGATACTATGCACAGATAAACAATCGACATCAGGATGTATCATCCCTTTAAGATTACGTTTAATCAATTCCCTCGAAAATATTAATAATAATACGGAACTCACTAATTCAATTATTAATAAACTAACTTCAAGGTTATACAGTATTTAAAAATTGGTTACCCATTTTATAAAATTTAATACAAACATTACATATTTTAGAAATAATGATTCTAATACAAATGAATTTTTGGAAGAGGCAACATTTCTGGATCCAAGATTTCTTGATGGATCTCATTTTAACAATTTAAAAATTATTGAAATTTCGGAAAGGATTTATAATAAAAATGTTAATACACTTTTAATTTCATATAAACTACATTGTTATACTCTATTATATTATTCCAATACACATAGATGGCCAATACTGAGATGATAATAGATACCCAGGAAGAAGAAAATGTATCGGACTTTGATAAATTTTGCAATTATACAAAAAAGAGAAAAATATATGATGTTAGTTAACAATATAATCTTAATATTCCAAATTGAAATATATATCGTTTTGACCAAGAATTGTTAACATATATACAATATATAATTTAAAAAAAAATTCTGTAATGGGATATTTTCTAAAATAACAAGTTTGTTTTAATAAAATTATTTTATAAAACCATATAGATAAATTGGAATGTGAGTATACTTGAAGTTAGTTTAAATAATAATTGTACCTGTGAAATAAATAGGTTTATAGAGATATGTGTTAGATTATTATTATTTAAATAAATTATTGAATTTTGAAATAATTTATTTTTAGGAAGAGAATTTTAATTGTGTATTATAACTAGAATAAAAAAAGTAACATATTACTTATTCTGTATTATATATATTCAGTTAAAAACCGAACTAGAAGATTACCAGAAAGAAGATCGAATAGATTTTAGCGCTTCTACTGTGAAATGGTGGATACAGAAGGAAACGGTGTATCCAACTTTGTATAAGATTGCCTGTTCCTATCTAATTGCACAGGCAACATCTGTCGCCAGCGAGCGCGTATTTTCTACTGCCGGCAATATATTGAATCATAGCCGCAATAGGTTATCTAGTGACAATGTAGATAAACTTGTATTTTTAAAACAAAATAATTGTGAATAAATTAATTGTGAATAAAATACTTCTTAATAATTTGTCTTCTTATTAATTATTTTAATATTAATAATAATCTTTAATACTATGATCAAATATTGTAATGAAGAGTAAATAGACCAATATGAAGAGAATAGTAGAATTTTAAACTAATTGAATATGATATGCATTAGACTGTTGCTGGAATTATATTATCAATTAAACGTAATAGGTTATCTGATTATAATGTAGATGAGTTAATATGTTTAACACAATAAATGTATTTCTTAATAATTATTTTTCTTATTAATTATTCTAATATTAATTACAATCTTTTTTTATAATACTAATCCAATATATTCTATAATGAAGATTAAATAGACAAATATGAAGAGAATAGTAGAATTTTAAACTAATTGAATATGATATGCATTAGACTGTTGCTGGAATTATATTATCAATTAAACGTAATAGGTTATCTGATTATAATGTAGATGAGTTAATATGTTTAACACAATAAATGTATTTCTGAATAATTATTTTTCTTATTAATTATTCTAATATTAATGACAATCTTATTTTTTTTATAATACTAATCTAATATATTCTATAATGAAGAGTAAATAAACCAATATGATGAGAATAGTAGAATTTTAAACTAATTGAATATGATATGTATATTAGACTGTTGCTGGAATTATATTGTCAAACAAACGTAATAGATTATCTGATGATAATGTATACTTAATAGTATAATGTATAGTTAATATTTTTAACATAATAAATGTATTTCTTAATAATTATATGATTAATATGTTAGGATTATTAAATGCATCGAATATTAGAATTTTTAAACAAATCTAATATGAAACAAATATTAGAATATTTAAAAAAATCAAATATGAAATGAATATTTGAATTTTAAAACGAATCGTATATGAAACGAATATTAAAATTTTTAAATGAAACTAATATTTAAATTTTTAAACAAATCGAATATGAAACGAATATTTGAATTTTAAAACGAATATTCAAATTTTTAAACGAATCGAATATGAAACGAATGTTAACATTTTTAATGAATCGAATATGAAACGAATAATTGAATTTTTAAACGAATCGAATATGAAACGAATGTTAAAATTTTTAACGAATCGAATATGAAACGAATAATTGAATTTTTAAACGAATCGAATATGAAACGAATAATTGAATTTTTAAACGAATCGAATCGAATTCCTATATAGCTATTCATTTACATCCCTAGTATGTATACGTGATGGATAATACGGATACAGTCATAGCTATAGCTGTGCAGTGTGATGTGGTTCTCACTGTATACAGCACTGGTAACTTATTCATTATTCTCATAAAGATCGCGTTATGATAAATCACAATGAGATTTTATTATATATACTATTATTTTACTATATATACGTATACATATATATATATATATATATATATATATATATATATATATATATATATATATATATATAATGTATACTATAAAGTAGAATATACAACAATAAACATTATAGTTGCTCGAATACTATATACATATATAGTATGTATCTATAGTATACTTCGTAGTGTACTTTAGTCTAGTTTCACGATTTCCCGGAGTATATATTCAGGCTCTATAGAACCTGTATTAATACTGCCGAGGTAGTCTATAGACTATTGAAGATGTTTCTCGGTGTACGAGGACTAAACCATCAAGAAACCATCAAGAAACCATTGTGTACCGTAGTTGTTTACGTCGGCTCGTATGTGAATAATCTTACGTAATAAATATACATACCACATAAGCTTACATCATATAACATACGACACACAATATATTATATAAATAATATATTATATCGTATACGCCGTACACACACATATTTATTCATGTATAGTGTACAGTGTACAGTGTACACTATACATGAATAAATATGATATATATATATAATTATAATATATATAGGGGAGGGAAGGGGGTAGTGGCCGAGGACTTAGTAGTGGCAGTTTTAACTAAAGCTTAAATGGTGCTTGATAGGATAACAAGTTCTATATACAATATTTAAATAATCAAAATATCTATAATATATAGTAACATTTTTTTAAATAATTAATTAATTACTCTACTTTATTATATAATCATTTTGTTGTCAAATTTTGAGAAAAACATGATTATATATATATATGTATGCTTATTTATGTGTAAGAGTATGTGCATATATAATTAAATCATTGAATCAAATAAGGTGCGTATGCATCATAAATATAATTATTTAATATTACATAATTAACAAAATATAAATCGAATACATTACGAGACACCTATTGCATTTTCTGGTACTATCGGTCACTACTACGGCCTTGCCTTATTTGAGTGCTTTTTGTAATGCCTAATAAAACGTTTATATTAGTAGGTTAAACACTTTATATATAAAAGTGAAATCACAGTATTCTAGAACTATATAATTTCTAGTTAATTCAAAAAAATAATAGCATAAAATTCAGTATTTATCGATATATTAGAAATCTTCTGATGCATATTAATTATCGGCCACTACTCCCTTCCCTCCCCTAATTGTATTCTTCGAGATTCTGGTTCTGGACAAAGTGTCATTAGTATTATTAAACAAGGCATACGATGATATGGGTATGGGTGTGTATGCTACATGGATCTTAACACAAATACTATAACTTATAACCTTTAACCTATAACCTATAATCAAGAATTTATTCCCGTAATCGTCTTCCATATTAGTAGCACACACTCGTATATAACACGCTCGTGTAAGGTGTAGGCGTCATATGTCAAGGGAAGAACCCATTATATTAATACTCGCGAATACTGGCGACTATTATATATTTTAATTATTTACGTATCGTTTCTTATAGTACTCTCGTCTTATGTTTATGTAACGCTATTCGTAGCATGTACATTGTACATATGGCCATTAATTCCACCATATTACGGTTTTCTAAGATAGAAATACATTAGATAACAATAACATACTTTTGGACTAATATACAAAGACATGTAGCCGATAAAGGCCATTCGGGCATGCAATGTGTGCATGTTGTTAGTAAATGTTTACCGCGCATGGGATTGAAACTATTTGATTCACTATGTAATTTAATTTGTTATTGTTATTATATATTATTAGTTATATTATTATCATATTTATTTTGTGTTTGTTGATTTTTTCTTATATGTTTTGTATGTGGAATACTTTCTCGAAATATATTGCTATTAAAGGTTACCTTTTTTACTTATTATATATATTTATTTAATTGTATACATATTTCATGTGTATTAATTATTTATGTATAATATATAAGTAAAATAAATAATATTCATTCATTAATATATATATATAGTATACAATATATATGATATATATAATATACATATATAGTATAATCATATATATAATATACATATATAGTATCATTATATATATATAATTTCTAATTACAATTATAATCATGAAACTATAGTTATATAAACTATAGTTACCATATATGGTTTTATTATGCGAGTATAGTATGCATACGACATTGTCTAGGTTCGATATAACTATTTAACTATGTTATGGTATAGCATTATAATACTATTGCAATATATGTATGCTTACCTTACTTATATATTACATACAAGTTCTATATATTACTTATACGTTATATATATTATTGATATTTTATTAAGTCGAGTACTTTCATCCCATCAGGGAACTTAGATGATGTATTCACTTATAACCAGACTATAATTTCCCTTCAAAGCATCTTTCATGTTAAGTTATACTTGGTTTTAACGAGAGCCGATTATTTATTTGTACACAATTATATAAGATCACTTCTAAATATTATTTTACAACTTATTTTAATGGTTCGGACGAGGCTTGAACTCGCGCCATACTGCTTGTATATCTAACGCCTTAGCCAAGTCAGCCACACAGGCATTATATTTATATATTATTTATAAATTGTTCCTCATAATTATTATCGAATGGCATTACTCAGAGTTAACATTATCATCATCATTATAGCGGGGTATCACGCGACCGATTGTATATCTGACATTGCGTGACCTATAATATATATATACTAATCACCTACCTATCAATTACATATGAACACGAATATATATATATATATATATATATATATATATATAATAATAATAATAATAATATAATGAACTGAAGCAAATATATTGGCAATATATACTATAGTATACCAGGCTGATCATATATAATTTAAACTACATATAATCCTTAGCTTATAAAGAACTATACCGACTTACCTATTAGTATATATATATATATATATATATATATATATATATATATATATATATGTGTGTGTGTGTGCTAGTGTATGTAGATGTGTGTGTATGGTTAATTATTAAGTTACGTTTAACTTTCTTATTTTTAGTGAAATTCAAATAATTACTTTTCATATTTGCCAAGTTTTATTATTTGTTTTTGTTGTAGTTGTTGACTATTAATTCAGCATATATGTATATATATGATATAATAATTTTGTTTTTAGCACCAACACAATATGAATAATCACACTCGTTCATAAACACATATAATATTATATGTGACATACGTGATATAAGTGACTTATATCAACACAATAATAAAACTGTATAAAGTTTAAGGGCACCAGCTACTTGTAAACAGTATACATGTAAAAGATAGGGAAAATAGCATGTTTTAAAAATGTATAAACTCTTATAATATTAAAGTTTTTGTAATAATTTTTTAACAATCTTATTATAAACATATAGCTTTATCATATGGTTGAATATATTTTAATAATTATTAACATAAATAATATAAAAATGATTAATTATAAAAAAAAATAAATAATTAAGATATTTATCACAAATTATCACTAAATTTACAATTTATATAAATTTACATATATTATATATATAGAATAATTAATCATACTGTTCATTTATATATTATATATAATATTGTGAAAATTTGAAGAAAAAATATTCAATATTGATCAATATTGATTAATAAGAAGAGACATTAATTGGAGATATACAAAATGCAAAATAATTATTCTGAGTAAATCAAGTTTCAAATATAATATATGAATATAAACAATATGATTATATAGGTACAAATAATATAATATAAACAAAATGAATAATGTAATGAACATAATTTAAACACCATTTTAAAGATAATATTTTGTATAAGTTACATATAATATAAAAAAAAAAGTTTAAATAATTTTTTTTACATAATTTGAAGGGTAGCCCGTCCCCAAGGGCCCTTAAGAACCAATCCAAGAAAATAAATTAAAAATTAAATTAAATATAGGAGAAATATGTCTATTAGATGGATAGCCATTACTAGTTCAGTTGGCTAATGGGGATAAGGGGCGTTAAAGTACTATATAATTTATAGGAAAATAAACGTTTCCGGAATGTGAGAGAAAACTAAATACGTTAAATAAGAGAAATTGCAGAATTAGAGCGAAGAGGATAAACAAAGTGGATCTAAGAATGATAATTAAAGTATTTAGGAGGGTATGGGGGCACTTACATATGTATGAATCGATTAGAGTATATTGGGTATAGAGATCAGGGGAACGGTTAGGAGTAAGTGTAACGAGACGTATGTAATGGAGTGGTCGTGGAATCGAATGTGGAATATAATTCGGTATTTATGTAGTGGATACTATTCACTACCGAACAGAACACACACGTCTATGCAGCGTGCCTCTCTCTAGAGGTGTGACCGAATGAGCATGGAGGTGTCATACACACACACACACAAACACACACACACATACACACACATACATACATACATACATACATACATACATATACACACACAGGATGAATAGTAATCAATATCGGAAATAACAAGTATGTTGACAGCGGATATAGCGGCAACTATGTCTACAATTAGCATGTTTTAGCATTAGCATGTATACGCATGTTAGCGAGTGGCAGAGCGATATTTACGTACTTACAGCAATTACTATCAGCTCTAGGGGATAACTAGCCAGTTTAGCGAGAGGATAACTGTTTAGCGAGTTTAGCGAGATTAGCGCTATTGCTGGAATATGGTACATTATTATAAGTATGTTTACATATTTCCAGTGGATATACATATATTTATATATATATAAATAGTCACGCCCTCTTATAAATAAAAAATACATATATATATATATATATATATATATATATATATATATATATATATATATATGTATGTACATATATATATATAAATTTACACATACATATTTTCTGAAAACTATATATATATATATGTAGGTATACCAACAAGTACACTGACATATGTGTTATATATGTGCACATATGCATACACAAATACATATAATCGAACACATACGCACAATGGTTTCACAAACTGACAATATATATATATATATATATATATATATATATATATTAATTGTTATATAATACCCTATGATGTGTCATTATATATACATATATATATATATATATATATATATATATATATATATATGGGTGTGTGTGTGCGTGTGTTTGTGTTTATATATATATATACATAATCAGACATATATGTGTGATTATATAATAACACGTCAATCATGCAATATTTCTATTCATATTATATTACACAGGAGTATAAAGTTTATACTATAAACCATAGTTATATAAATTAATTTATATATATATATATATATATATAAATATGTATATGCTCTATATCCCCCCTAACCCTCTTATACTACCATGTTTATATACTATCTTAAATCGTTTACCTATATTTATATATTTATTATTTTGTTATATATCTTTCTTCAATAATTGATGTATTTATTAATCAATTTATTTCATATATATATATATATATATATATAATTTATAATTTAAACCCTTATAAATATTGAATACAAAACTACTGATCATATTTTGATACTAACACTCATGAGCACATATATGTATATATGTATATATACATATATGTATATATATATACACACTTATAGATGAATATATTCAAAGTGAAGCCCTACAGTGAATCCCTAAAGTAAAGGCCCTACAGTGAAGGCCCTATAGTGAAGTCCCTACAGTGAATGCCCTACAATGAAGGCCTTTCGGTGTATGACCTTCACCCTATATCATCGTAACACGTGAATGTCACATCTCATGCGAGTGTTTGACAAATAATGTGTATGTATAAATAGTACAATACAAATTGTATGCATAACATTCAAATATAATGCATCGACTTGTAACACCGTACCGAGTTAACATTATACAGCTACTTTAATAAATGTAATAACCAATTATTTAAATTATACCAATTCTCATAATGTTATGTTCAGAATTCACCATTATTAATAATTAATAAAATAGTAATGATAAAAAATACACAAATTAAAACTTATAATAAAATAAATATAGATATAGAAATAATAAGAAATACCAATACGAATTATAAAACAGTGATAAAAGATAAATATATAATACAATTTAGAATAAAGAATATATATATACGGATACATAACAGTTTAACGTATTTACAATTCTATAAAGGGAACACTAGGATATATTAGATTGATATTATTGAATATAAATATGGTTATCACGCATGAGATATGAGACCGATATTTTGCTATACGTTTTATTGCATAAAACACAAATCACTTAAGTTAATAAGAGCGTGTGTCGTATATAATATATATATGCATATATTTATATATATTATATATATATATATATAAAAATACATACATGTATACATTGTAGTTCTAGAAAATTCTTATAGTTTGCCGACAGCGATATAAGTGTTACATGTCATGTATAGCCGATTATATAATACGGTCTATAGATAGACGTTTACTAGGCATTATTAGATAACGATTCACGCGACGTCAATGCTATCTCCGCAACGCCGGAGTTTACATTATTGTGGAAAATACCCACATCTCTCCTATAATAGTCACTACCTCGCTATACAAGTGCACAGTGGTGGTAGCTAGGACTTGTACTAGGCGATAACTATGTATATCGACGGTAACTGATGTACCAGTGGTGTACAGATGGACAGGTTGTTGATGCCGAGCCGAGACTTTTAGTTATTAATGCCCATTCGAGTATTTCATATTCGGTAACAAAAATAAAACCCTGACCGAGAATAGACTATTTCCCAAAGAAACTGAGCCGAGCCGAGCCGAGTAGGTACTACTGGGGACGTATACTACGCACTAGGTTCCGAGAATATATATATATATATAACACCACTAATAACGTATAGATGGTTAGTTGGTAGCGGTAACATACTTTGGCCCGGTTTACGTGTACCTCGGCCCACTGGCCCCAAAACGTGATGAACGACATTCGTGTAAAAGAATCTCACGATATATTTGTGTATTATTATAAAACAGACGTTAATTGCCCTTACATTATAATCCTATATGTGTAAACATATACGCAAACGATGTATGTATCTATAATACATATATATATTAATATACATACTGTATACACACGTATGTATACACGAGCACATATATAGGGTTCCTATATGTAACACATGTATATAGGTGGTCATATACGTGGAAGTATTCTTCCACATATGTAACTATAGTGCATTATAGTGCATTATAGTGGTATATATATATAGTATAATACGTAATAAAAATTAAAATATATAATAAATACAAATATTAAATATACATATACACAAGGCCTGTATTGTAAGCACATTATACCTAGATAGCACTTGACCTACAGAATAACTTGAATATATTAATACATAAATAGTTTATCTGTAAATCATCTATAGATTATTATTATAACAACACGTTATATTTGAATGTCTGAGAACGAGGTGTAGGCAAGTAAGCGAAGCAAATGTGTTGACAACTGAGTGAGGCTTCACACGAATATATATATATATATATTCCCGTATACGGGTTATAAAAGCCGCCGAATTTGTGACTATTCTACAACATGTGGTTAATGTTTAATAAAGTGCGATTATTCGAGAATTGTGGCGAATATGGGGGCATGCGTTTGCCTAACCCGTACACATGTCATGTGCGTTATACACATGCCTGTATATCACACACGCGCGTGTGTGTACGGCACTGTACGGCGTACCTATAGGTATACCTATAGTAAAGTAGGCCAAGGTTTACATTTATATTCATCAGATTTATTGTAGCGGAAGCAGCATCAGCGGTAGCTGTAGCATTGGCGGCAATGTCGGTACACATACACACACACACACATATATAGTATAGTATGCTTAGCAGCTTTACTCCCACGTGCCTACACCTACTCACGTGATCCGGTTAGCTTATCACCTGACACGTATAGGATGGTCACGTGACCGTTACATCACCGACACCGCACTCATACACACGTTATCGCCGTGTAACGTGTGAACACACCATGACAGTTATATCGCGCACGCGAATACGTATTTATTTATATTAAGCGATAACATATACATATACATATATATATATATATATAGGGTCATGATAAATATGTCGGTGGTGATTTATTAATATTGTTCCATGTAATTATCTCACATTAATATATGTATTTTTATATATTACTTATATGCGCATGATGATAATTGTGATGCTGATATATATATATATATATATATATATATATATATATATACGAATTTGTATTTATTTTGTATTTATATAAAAATATAAAAAATAATATTATTTATTATAATTATATATATATATATATATATATATATATATTAAAAGACACACAATCAGTATACTATGTCATATAGTACATGAGTTCAAGAATCGCCAGGATCATTACAATAGGATGTAATAAGTATAAATAAATGACCGGCTCTCATTAAAACTATGGATGACTAAACATGAGAGCGGCTTCGAAGGGACATTAGAGTCATATGGTTATAAGTGACAATGTTATCTAAGTTGCTTGATGGGATGAAATCCACCAAAATAACAATAACAATAACATTATTTATTTAATGATCGTTTAAGTTTTATATTCTTATATTGTAGTTTACATATTGAGATTAGTAATATTGCATTACTTATAACTTATGAGTTATAAGACATATACATTATTTGTATAAGTAAGTAATTATATCGTATACGATTATATCATATATATATGATATTCCATACTTTAAAGTTGTATTATTTCCCCGCATTTTTTTAAGATATGTTATTTATTGTTAGTATGTTGAACATTAAGTATACTTAACCTATAGGTTGTTGATACTTTATCATGACTCGAGTTACTAATGTAAACATATATGTTTATTGTATACATTTATATATATTTTAGTGTAACACTAATACACAAAAAAACATTATGTTTATAATTAATCTATTATGTTTTTTATTCTTTTAGATAAATTACTTATTTCTAAACATATTTAAGAAAGTAGATTTATATTAATATACAAATTTGTTATTAAAAATACATATTTTCATTAAATATATATATATATATATAATTTGGTGAATATTTTTAATATGTAAATTCTATTATATATATTACAATAAAAATACTAAATTAACTAAAAATATAAAATAATAATTGAATCAAAAAATATAATAATAGTGTAATATATTTTTGTATATATATACATATATATTCATAATAAATTACTAACATATTATTTATAAATATAGAGAAATGTATGTAATACATAATAACTATAAGAGTATGTGCGAATATATGCAAAATAGTATGTTATTACATAAACAAATATAAGTAAAATAATATATATATATATATATATATATATATATTAATCACTAATGTTATAAATTTTAATTCTAATTTTGATAAATTTAATTTTAATTTAATATTATGCTAATAATATGTATAGTAAATTAGATATTATTATCTTTGTATAAAATAATAACATAAATAATAATTATACTAATAAATATTATATATTATTAAAAATAATCACCGAATATATATATATATATAATCAGTTTACAATCTTATATTTATATTATAGTATATATATATACTATATTATAACTATAATATAACTATATATGTATCGTTAAATGACTTTTAGAGTTCATATTTAATATACATAATAATGCTCAATATAGCTAATTATATGTATAATTATAAAGATATCATAATTATTCTTAAGGATAATGTAAACAACAGGTAAACTACTCGATACGCTTCTTGGGTTACCTGGCGAGGTATAGGTAATAAGCATGGTCGTATCTAAATTATGTGTATTATGTGTATTATTATATAATACCAGCATGTATATATGACCGTGATAATTACCTTTATCAAGGTATACCTTGAAGTGCATACTATAAAGCGCATATATATATACATATATTTAATATTATATTAATATAATATTAGTTTATATTTAATATTACATGTATATTTAATATTTTCTTTGTGATATGCTACTTTGTTTTATAATAGATAAAATGAATAGAAACCCCCGCATTATTATATTTAATATAATTCTGCGCAAGTAATGCTATATAACTATAGTTCTATAGCACATATAGCCTATAGGGTATATATATTATATAATATATATATATATATATATATATATATATATATATATATATATATATATATAAATATATATATATATATATATATATATTAACCTATAGGGTACGTATACTGTTAATATACGTGTAGGTATATATGTGATGTATCGGTATTTAGTATTTTATATCTATATTATTGAATGTATCCGGCGAGAGTTTTGTTAATTATAAAAATATTAATAAATTTATATATATATATATACATATGACAATCCTAACATATTCTGTAATCCAATTTAAATTATATTCATATTTTGCACATCGATACTATCAATTCAATATTATTAGAACATAATTACGACCAATATAACTAAGTAGTTTATGTATATATATATATATATATATATATATATATACTATTATTATAATTATAATATGCATATAAGAAATACTACCTAGGAATATCACTTACCATGCTAATCATTGACCATTAGGGTCGGAGTTATTAAATATAATAATCTTCCCACCTCGGACCCACCGGCAACCTTATTATAATTAGCGTGTCGACGCCCGCACGCCCCCAACGCACGCAAACACGCCCCATCGCGTACTGCACGTACCGTTCGCTACGCATTATTGTAAAAGCGCGCGCTCTGATCACTGTAGAGTTAATCGAGTGCATACACAAACACACGCATACATCTATGTACGCATACACAAACACACGCACACATATATGTACACATACACATACACACGCATACATAGATGTGCGCATACACATACACACGGTACTATGCGCATACACATACGCATACACCGTCTAACTATACACAACGTTATGTATTATAGGTTATATTATAGTTGTTATCTCGGCTTTTCAAATCACATAATAAAATATATACATAATATATAACAATACAATTAATTCTACAATTAATTCACAAATATAATAAATATATATATATATATATATATATATATTAAATACTATTAAAAAACAAGTATCGAATAATACGGCAAAATTTAATTAAAATTAAATCCCTTATTTAAACATAACGTCCTTAGCGTGGTTCTTACTATACATTTCATAATTTAACTATACATACATATATGTATGTACATATCAAGTACGGATATTTTATATGGTTTTATTTATGTATTATTGATAATTATTATTCTATATATATATATAGTTATTGTTATTATTATTTTATTTTGGTGGAGTCCTTTCATCCTATCCAGGAACTTAGATGAAGTTTTCACTTAAAAAACCAAATTGCGCTAATGTCCCTTCGACGGGAGAATGTTAAGATGCTCTCACATTAAGAAAATCATTGTTTTAAAGAGAACCGGCATTATTTCATACACAATTATATATGATCACTTCTAAATATTATTTTAATACATTTGTATTGGTCCTGAGAGGTCTTGAACCTGTGTCCTACTGCTAGTATGTCTGACGCATTAGCCACTGAGCCACACATAAAGTATTAAATATATATATATATATAAATAAGTTTAAGCAATCAAGAATACAGGTGTCCTGATATATTATCATATCACTTGGCATATTCGCGTGGTATTATAAACAATCGCTTTGTCCGCTGATCACCGTGTCACGTGATGGAACTAGAGAGGGAAAACAAACCACGTGACGTGTACATTACAATAACACTACCTCACGTGACGTACACGTGATAGATACGCAGGCGGCGTGTCACGAGGACAGCGTTATCGTGCATCACGTTAATGCTATCTCTCACGCCGCCCCCCGTGTAATCAGCGCCCGACCTAATCACGTGTCATCATCTACTGCGCATGTCTCCCCGAGTGCGCATGTCCCCCGTGTGTGCCTCGTGTAATAGAGACATGCCTACCGGAAGTTTGCGTGCGTATGATTCGGTGTAATGTATGCAGTGTGCGGTACAGTAATGTACTATACGAACTATAGTTTGTATAATATACTACCGATACTACCGATACTACCAAGGACATGTCCTTGATACTACTATAAATGTGCGATGGTGTGTTATAGTATATATGCGTTATAGTGTATATTGTATACAATAGACTGCAGTATATCGTGTACATTGAAAACTGTATATGCATGCATTCAATAGATCAGTAATAGCAAAGATTTTGCGAAGCAAAGATATAATTATAGTGTTAACACTCCCTATGCATGCAACGTAATTTAGTAATATCCCCAACCGCTGCTAGCAGTAGTATCGAAATAACTGAAATAGATTTAGGTTCGGCTCTGTTTGCATACAACAATGTTTTCATTGCTCTATTAAATTACATGCAATATAAATTAGCTTTTACTCACTACATATATACTTATAGCATTTAAAACATACATATCATATTTGTTTGTTATATATTAGTAATGAACACTTAGTTTTCATCATATAAATATTAATTTAAAGCATATTATTTAACATTTTAAAAGTGTATAGTTAAATACGAATTTACATTATAAACAACGCATAGTTCCTAAAAGTAACCCGCTATAGGTGGCACCAGGGTATTTTGTATACAAATTCGAATTACACGATTTCGCGTAAGTGTTATATCTTTCCTTCGGAAAATCTTTGGTAATAGGTCACGAACCTATAACCACGCATTCAATAGATCAGTAATAGGCCACTAACCTATAACTAAAAAAATTACACTACCCTATTACCACTCTGTTAAACATATTGGTAATAGGCAGTAACCTATTTCCATTTTGGGACATTTTAAGATAGGTTATTCAGCGTTTTTGTTATAGGTTATTTTTTACAGTGCATAGTGTATACGCTATAATACTATTAGTATACATATACTATTAGTATATGTAAAATATATATAAAATATAGTATACTAAAATAACTATACACTATAGTGTACGTCGTATACTGTAACATCTTACAGTATCGGTGTACAGTGCCGCACGTACGCACTGTTATGTGTGTACACTGTACCATATAGGGTGGCTCGTCAGTCATTACATATTGTGCTTCAGTACAAATTTAAACATATAATATGTATAACAGTAGTGTAACAACTAAAAATTGTATTATACTCAATTGAGTTGTCAATTTGATGTTTAATAACATTTTATAGGAAAAATACTTGTTTTATAATTAAATTTACTGCGCATGCGTAGCATTTATTTATCTTTAGTTTTACCTTGACAACCAATTAATTGATATCGTCTTCTAATTTAATTATATATTTAATATGCATTTAAGAGACTTAAGTATATTTAAATCAAAATATAGATCTAACAAACTCAGATTTTAAATTTTGTATACAATATATACTATAGTATATATATATAGTTACAAATATTTTTATTTTTTTTAAATTAGAAAAAAATATAATATAAAAAAAATTGTATTGCGT
>OZ025240.1:26417035-26432035 GCA_964019155.1 Osedax fenrisi | reverse complement strand
TAAGATTTTCTTATAAAGAGGTTTTTTAATGTGGAAAAGGTTGAATTCCAACCAAATGTGTGAACAATTTTCTTATAAAGAGGTTTCTTATAGAGAGGTTTTACTGTGTATATATATATATATATATATATATATATATATATGTGTGTAATAACGAGTGGTCGAAATAGGTGGTAGCAATATAACACCACTCAAAATTATAGAGAACCGTTGTATTTAAATTACATTATATTAATCAATCAAAACAAAAACCATACATTAATGCTATTAAAATAAAATAAACATAGATTTATATATAAATATATATAAACTATAGTTTACAAACTTTGTAAACAAAAGTTGTAAACCATAAATCTATGAAAATAAATAACACTAAATAAAAAAACACCAAAATCAATATACACGAAATCAACATTTTATACTTTTATAATTATTCCATAACACAAAACAAAAATATAACTATCTAAACATATATAATAAACTAAATAACATTTAACTAAAAAAATACAAAAATCAATATATACGAAAACATTTATAATTATTACATAATACACAACAACAAAATAACTAATTAAAAATATATAATATAAACTTAAAAACAACTATAATAAACATTATACATTAAACATATAGAGGACGTTAGTCTGCTATTATCTGAAAACTCCATAGAAGTATCATTCTTCTACTGCTTAGTACCCACCAACTCATAAATAATCTTATTCGTATTTCTAATCCTCAGATATATCTAAGTTATATATAACGTTATAACGTTTTTGCAAACTCTCTTTAATTCTTTCCATTATAGTTAGATTAACCCCTAACATTGACAATTCCAGCTTAGCACCTCCGGTGACATGATATAATGCATACAACGCCGTCTCCCCTCCCTGTATACCTAATAAACTATAGTGTATTATAATATATGCATTATAATGCATTCATCTAAATATCTCAACCTCTTTTACAAATTCTTCTACATTATCATCCCTATTGAACTTACTTAATTGTACATAACTCTTTTTCATATTTACAATATAACAACTATGCAATTACATAACATAGAGTATACTATAATTAATGGCTAGCCTAGGAAATAGGCGTAGCAATATCAGTCGCGTAGTAATAAATATAATCTGAATTATTTAATCAAAAGTAAATAAATTAATTTAAACGCGGAAATTTGTAACGAACCCATTCTGATAATAATACGACTACAAAAATCGGTGAGTTCCAGTCCTCCCTATAGTTCAGTCTGCATTCAATCAGCTCTCAGTAGTCAATCAGCACCGCTAGTTCTCCGTAAACTCCGTCCGTAGTGTATGGTGTTTTTTCAAATGAATATTGAATAAAAATATAAAGTAAAAATGTGTTATTTTTTAAAATACAGTTTTCCCGCCGCTGTCACCAAATGTAATAATGAGTGGTCGAAATAGGTGTTAGCAATATTACACCACTCAAAATGATAGAGGACCGTTGTATACAAAATATATTTAAATTACATTTTATTAATCAATCAAAAAAAACCATACACTAATGCTCTACGTGCCAAGGTATAATACAAAATTAAATACTATTATTAAATATAATATAATTCAGATTAAAATATTGCTATGCGACAGTTCATTGGTACAACCAATTCTATTAAAATAAACTAAATAACACTAAATAACACTAAATAACAAAAATAAAAGTCAATATACACGAAATCAACATTTTATACTTTTATAATTATTCCATAACACAAAAAAAAATATAACTAACTAAACATATATAATAAACTAAATAACATTAACTAAAAACAAAAAAATCAATATATACGAAATCAACATATATAAGTATTACATAATACACAACAACAAAATAACTAATTAAAAATATATAATATAAACTTAAAAACAACTACATTAAACATTAGACATGTGTTTGTGTGTGTATGTGTGTTCACTAGGGGCGCTGCAATATGGGAGACCGTGGAGATATGTCTCCCCATTTTAAAATCTAGGGGGACCTACTATGTATTGGTCCCCCCCCCCAAACTGTTATCATACAATTTATTTTGATTGGTTGTTCCCCCTATAGGGGATTTTGTATGTTTTTATACGATTTTGTATGTATACATACACCATCGTTCCAGAGTCCTTAATGTTCACACGATAAGTAATACCAATTGATATCTTTAAAGATATCTCGAAGCATTTTCCTAGGAAAAATCGTTGGTCATATGATTGCCGTATCAAAGATGTACTACGCGAAACTCGCCATATAGAAGTTTTCACACGACATAACGCATATGTCCTATGCTGTACGTATACACGCCGTACGTTGTACGTCCAAAATAGAACATGTTCTATTATATCGTGCGAAACCTGTATTCGACAAGGAATACTATCGTGTATTCTCCCACTTACGTGTGCACACGTGTGTATACACACGTATATACACCATCGATATAAAGAAAGTGGATAAGCAATTGACGCACGCAATGCATGTAAAAGATATACACGTGAATGACACTTTTATCGATAAATTAACAAAATGGTATCAGTGATTTTGATTGGATATTAGTCATATATATGTCAAATATTGAAACAGTAGTCTTTTCGTCGAAATAGATTCAAGTGACTTCTATCTATATCAATGGATTTAAATGATAAATATCAATAAAATCAATAAAATAGTATTATAACTTCAATTTAAATACACAAAATTACGAGGAATGTTGATATTATGTATTTTAAATATATAATTTTATTTTTAGTATCGATAGTATATTAAAATTGGTAGTGATTATCAATATATATATATGATAAATACATATTATTATAAATAAAAAGTAGTGGGCCAGATAGTGGGTTTCGACTGCAGCGCTCGTAGCGGAAAGTGCCATACACTACAGTCAATTGCTTATCCACTTTCTTTATATCGATGATATACACACATATATACACATATATGGGAGTTGCGTAGATACCTCTTTCAATGAGATGTAAGGCATCGCAAGTCCGCATGCGAAACATATACCCGGATATACACTGTACGACGTACACTGTACCACGTATACGTATATATACTCTCTATAGAGTTAGTGTATGTGTATGTGTGCGTGTGTATGATATTGTATACCGTGCATTCTCACTCCATCATTCTAACTCCACCACTCGCCACCCTACCTCCATCTCTAACCGGACGATGGTTGGGTATAGTGTTTCCTACCGTAGTGGTATTGCTTACCCTACTGTAGGGGTATTGCTTAACCTACTGTAGGGGTATTTCTTACCCTACGTCGTACCTGCTCAATGCGCGCACGGATGAGAGATTTCTAATTAATTAACAATGCCGCGCCGCAACAATACACACACACACGCGGCGAATAAAATCAAAACCATTTCGCCTTCCTATTGTTATTATTATTATTATTATTATTTGCCGGCGGATTGTAATTGATATCACCTGTAGATTATTTAGTCGTACAGGTCGGCGCACATGCATTCGCACATTTTGTCGCACATTTCGTCGCACAGTGTATACACTAGGATATATCTTTATAATATATATAATATATATTATATATATTATTATTATATTATATCAATATAATAACTATATATATATATATATATATATATATATATATATATATATATATATATATATATATATATATAACTATATGTATTATAGAAACTATAGTTTCTATAAATATAAATAAATATAAATACTATAGTATTAAGATCGTATAATGTATGTATACGATAGTATTATTGTGATCACGTGACGTGGTTTAATGTTCTCGGCTTTCATCGTTTTATAGTTTGATTTGAAAATATCCTTTTTATTTTAAAATCTATATATTACACGCGAATATACAAATTTACATCTTATATTAAAATAAAATGTAAATTATGGTACTACAATAACACATTTAATTATAATTATATATAATAGATGAGTTAATATATTAATTTGTTAGATAAATGAAATAGTAAAATCTGTTTTTATAGAGATTCTATTTTTGTAATATTATAATATTCTTTTTTTTGACAGAAATCTATTGTGGGTCAATGTATACTACAAAGTACAAAGAGATATGTCATGATGTCCTCCACTTTAATGTGGAACAATCTATAGCTATAGGGCATGTATGCCTATAGGTATACCTATAGGTATACCTCTGCATGTACCACCCTACCATGGTAATAAGAAGTGGTCCTTCCATTTCAATCTTCCGCAAAAAACTGAATAATCTTCTTTTATTATCATTTGTTTTTAACATTATTTGATTACACTTTAGAGAATTGTTTCTACTATTATTTAAGT
This sequence comes from Osedax fenrisi, assembly GCA_964019155.1. Taxonomy (NCBI): domain Eukaryota; kingdom Metazoa; phylum Annelida; class Polychaeta; order Sabellida; family Siboglinidae; genus Osedax; species Osedax fenrisi. The sequence goes on along the minus strand of OZ025240.1, from coordinate 26,427,718 downwards.
GTCTAAATAAACTATAGTTTAATATATTATTATTATTATTATTATATATATACAGTAGAAGCTCGGTAACTCAACATGCCGATAACTCAACATTGCCGATAACTCAACATCCAAAAAATATTTGGTTGGATTCGTATCTTTTACATGTTAACAAAAACCCTATTACTCAACAAATTTAACTCAACAAATTTAACTCAACATACATATAACTCAACATCGTTTTTATAATCCTAGCCTATACATTACATGTAAATATACATCCGATAACTCAACATTTATGAAAAATCAAAATATAACAAACATATGTTGTTGGATTCGTATCTTTTACATGTAAAACTACATTGCTCAACAAATATAATTCAACATACTTTATTCAACATGGTTTTATTTAATAATATATGGATATAAATATATAAACGTAAACATACAATTACAATTATTATATTATCATACGAGTACTATTTTGAATGCATTTATGTGAACAAAACATTAATTAAGTCATTAATTTATACATCCGATAACTCAACATACTCGCTAACTCAACATGACAACTCCGTCCCGTCAATGTTGAGTTATCGAGCTTTGACTGTATATATATATATATATATATGTATATATATATAGGTTATACCTATTAGTTATATACATATATATATATATATATATATATATATATAATTTCTGTTCAATAATATTAGTTTTATTTTTTATAACATATTACAACTTAGTGTACTATATATTAGGAAAAACACATTATATACTATAGTATATAATGCTATAACATTAGAAAAACGTTGTTATTGAGTATTGCAACATACAATGTACGTGTTAAGAATTCTACAACAATGCAACTGTTTGACATGATATGTCGGTATGTTTAGCATATGTCAATACAGAGTTAACTAGTACATCTCTGTTGTGTTACTGCTGTTACTGTTATTGTTATTTATACATTTACTACGATACTAAAATCCTCAGCATATATATATATATATATATATATATATATATATATATATATATCTATATTTTTTATATATATTTTTTATATTTCTGAATTGTTTTACAAATAAATACAATTCAATCAATAAATTAAATTTACCATTGAATATAAATTATTATTATTTATAACTATGTCACAATAATTTATATTAATTAATTAAATATATTATATGTGTTTCATTATTTAATACATATCTTATGAGATATATAAGGTACATGATCTCAAGATATATAATTGATGACTTATAGTTTACTACTGATCGTACATAAAGTAAATAGAATAACGCATGGTAACTATATATGGTACTTATTATAGTAACCATGGTGATATGTATCACATCCCTGCAGGGACCATGGTAGTACTAATAGTGTGTAAACCATAGTACCGGTAGAGTATACTGTTACAAATATTTATATTTTAAAACCTTTAATGAATGCGGAATCAGTGTTAAAGGTTTATGACGCGCATTACGAGTTTTTTTATTCACCTATGCACTAAAGGTTTTGGGAACCTTTATTGATATCATAACTTCGATTAAAGGTTATTTGTGACTTTACTAATCTCATAAATTCGATTAAAGATTATCTCTACCACAACTATAGTGAGATTACTGATTATGTGTTAAGGGTATGTTAAGGGTAATATAATGTGGTGATCACCAGTAAAGTGGTATACCACTAGATAGCTATATATAGCTATATAGCTATATAGCACACACACACACATATATATATATATATAAATATATATATATATATATATATATATATATATGTGTTATCACTAGCTTAAGTTTTAGTAGTAAGTTTAGTATCAACTCGGCTCTGCCACGTTTGTCTAAAGTCTCGGATAGGCTCGGGCTTGTTTTTTTCCGAATATGAAATCTCATCTCGGCATCAATAATCTAAAGTCTCTGCTCGTCATTGAAAAGCTCGGCATCATTTACACCACTACTAGTAACGTAGATTGGCAATGCAAGTAATATAGGTTAAAGTACATGGATACACCTATGTTTAACCGTGCACTAAAGTACGCCTAAGTAATATAGGTGAACCTATATATTATACGTATATATATATATATATATATATATATATATATATACGTATATATACGTATATATACGACATATATCACGTGATGTATGTATGAACTTGTTCCAATCCTGTTATAACAGTAGTAGACCTTCGCATCATAGTGTATAGTTGAAAGTGTGTTGAAGTAGTTATAAATAGTGTACATGAAACACTCGTGTAGACCAAGGTAGACCAAGGTAGACGAACGTAATCTAATTACGCGTGAACAAGCACATATAGCACACAATTACAAACAAACATATATGTGTATAGATTGATATGTTGAACAGTTGGTGTTCTAAACAATTAAAATCAAACAGAAAAAAATAAATATATCTATGACAAAATGCACGCATGTGTGAGTAGGCATACTATGTATTCCTATATATATATATATACGTATATATATATATATATATATATATATATATATATATATATGTATATATTAAGATGAAATCGCGCTAAGTAGGTATAAAGTCATCATGTCCCCCTCGCGTTAATATCATTATGTATTTCACAAACAAACATTTGATTTCTACAATATATATATATATATATATATATATATATATATATATTTATATATATATATAAATATATATATATCCGTATTTGATATATTCTTTACTAAATAAGAGATTTAATAACACGTGTTATTAGGTATAGCATTACTACTACTACCATATCGGCGGTTACGACTTCTATCGATATTAACTTGATGAAGGATAGTGACGGATGACGGATGACGGATAACTGATATTTATCCGCTAGGTGATATGTGTAGGAGAGGGAGGGGGGAGGGGGGGGGTAAGGCAGGAGATGCGTGAGGGATATAGTAGGAGAGAAGGAGGGCGGGCCATATATATATATATATATATACTAAACATTGATACTATATATATATCCCTTAATGTTATTATATATATATACATATATAGTATATATTTTGCGAATCAGTTAGGATTTTCTTAAAACAAATCGTAAAATAGATCAGTACCTATAAACACATATGTGTAAATATATAAATTATATATATATATATATATATATATATATATATATGTGTGTGTATAAACTTGTTATAGACTGATATAGTATACACATAGTATGAAATATAACGAAATATATATTCTGTCAGCTAATACACGAACGCTATTAAGACAACACACATAAATAAGATACGCTAGTAAAAGTGAATACACATACCTAAATTGTAGTGATTGTTATATATATATACATGAATACATGAATTGTTTATTTAAAATACCGAATTTAGCGGAACATCGCAGTGAGGATAACGTATCGAACAAACAAATATAAATAAACGATTGGATTTTAAATATTGTAGTTAATAAAAATAAGTAATAATATAAAAATGTATTATACATAGTTTAAGTGAATTTTTAATTTAATTTTAAAATAATATGATGATTGAATATTGCGTAGATCATGTGCTAATATATTCCATGTAAGAATATCAACGAAGGAGAAGGCACGATAGCTGAATACGCTTCTAGTAGTACCTCAGTCTAACATAACAGCATCCGATGATCTGATTTTCTACAATATTGATCGACGTTTGAGAAGATTGTTGAGATATCCAGTGTTACCTATTATTAAAAGCTTAATCCTTTGCGTCCGAGCTGTTAATTTCTGTTGTGTTAAAAAATGCCTAGATGTTTTTTTAACCCTTTCACCATTTAACCCTTAACCGTTTACCCTATTTATGTAATAAATAATAAAAAACATTATTAATAGACTATTAATGTTTTGTTGTGTTAAGCATAGTAAACGGTGTCTAAATGAAAGAAACTTAATATTATGTTAGCCACTTATATATGTATATATATATATATATATATATATATATATTCGGCATGCCGAACTGCAGTAACATTATCTCGAGGTTCTATTTCCTATTTATAAATAACTTTACTTATTAACTATGTAAGTAGGTTAACATTATATCATAATAAAGTATATACACTTTATAGTTATTATATACTTTAGTTAGGGGAAAGTAATCTAATACGGACACTTTAACAATAAATTGTCTTAACATTTTATGACTCATTATTTTTATTTCAAAAAATTACAATATATTAATATTATATGATTATAGATATTATTGTGATTTTAAAATTGTATGTATTCTTTTAATTCCATGGATAACGGGGGTGTCCGTATTCGGTACCCATGTACGAATAGGACACCCTGTGTTATAATATATTATAATATATATATATATATATATATATATATATATATATATATATATACGGAAACCCTATAGGGTAGTATATATATACTACTAGATAAACTATATATTGTTGATGAATCAATCAGACAAATTACAATTACATTATTTATAATTAATTTTATGAATAATTTATTCTAATTTAATTAGTTAATAATTTACTTATTTTTTTATTTTTTTAATTAATAATACAATTTAAGTATCTAAATAATTAATATTTTAGATTTAGCTTTATTAGTGATATTATAACGCACCTGATTTTTATGAAAATCAGAATAGTTCATATATAGCGGTTCGCGCTGATTGGATATATATACCCTATAGGGTGTCCGACGGACACTGTCCGTATTAAAACATCTAGAGTGCCCGTATTATGGACTTATATGACCTCTAGATATATACTTATAACTTAATGAATATTTGATAAAAAACATATAAATTATATATATAATTTTTAGAATACTTTGGTTTTTAATAATATATTGTTATATTTTATATCGATATATTTGTATATTCTATAGAATCTCTATAGAGAAGGTTTTAAGTTGGCATTTTTTTCATAAATTTAAAAACGTAATCAAAAAATTATTTGATATATCAGCTCAATTTTGAATAATTAAAATTTTTTTTAAATATTTATTTAGACTATTTATATAATTATGAATGTTTTATTCAATAAACCTTTTTTTGTAGGATTTATGGTTTCTGAGATACAGAGAGTGTCCGTATTCGGGCACTATCCGTATTCGTTTACTTTCCTCTATATACAACTATAGTTGTATATAGGGGAAAGTAAACGAATATATATATTATCAACTATATATAGTTATGTAATACAATCTAGAATACTATTGTTATATATTATATATATGGTATTTGACACAAGTTATTAATGGTAATACACATGTCTCTAGAATAGAACCATTATAATGGTATACCATTATAACATACATGCACACCAGTTTCTGTACTACCATTAAAACTGACGATTTGTATGAATGTTACAACATATTATTAAATTATTAGAACCATTAGTCTATAGAATACCTTAGAATTAAAATAAACTATTATCCTTATAATATTATTAAGACGTCTGATAGATATATACTATTATGTAATTAGTCTCTAAACATGTTGTTAAATACACCAATATATAACACATATATATATATTTTTTATTTTAAAATGTTTTATTGACTACAAAATTACGTTGTGGTTATGGGCATCATGAGAAGGAAACAAAAATAAAATAAATAGAGTACGTTAAAAATGAAGAAAAAGGGAGGGTAGGTTACAATGTTAATATGTACGACGAACATTGTACGTGGAGAGTTTACATTTAAATAGTGACAGTGATTTCAAACACCTAATTTCAATATATATATATATATATATATGCTGAGTATACTATACTCCTTTTTTTTTTAAGCATGGATAACTCCTGATATAATATGTAATCTCTAATCGAGTGTATCCCATACCTATGTATATACGCATGGGTGTACGCATATGTGTACGTATATGTTTATTCACGTACACATGCGATTGTACATTACCTACTATAGCGTATACGCATGCGTTTAGTATATACTGTACTACTACTACTACTATAGTATACTAGGTGTGTCAGACTATAGGCGGTGTGACCTTGCTAGTGTGACCTTGCTAGTGCAGGTGATGTATTGGTAATCATTGCGTTATAGTGTGATGTAATAATATCAATTTACGCCCATATTCATATTAGTATATATATATATATATATATAAATATATATATATATATAAATAAATATGTTTCATGATAATATTCGTAATAATTAAATGATATATTATAAACAATTAATTATTATTCTATTATACGGGGAATTACTTACCCTGGCAATATACAATACATATAACTTTTACAAACTAAATGTATGAGAGCGATATCTAAACTTGATAACAAAACCAATATTGATTACATTTTTGTAAGACATAACATTCTTAAATTTAAAGATGTAATAAATATATCTATTTATAAGTATATGTTTAGAATATTTAACAACAATTATTTGCATAGTTCAATTTTTAAGTTATTTACACATAATTGCTCCTTTTATACTTTTCGGTTAAATAGAACATTCTTACCAATGATAATACTATAAATAAGAATTGATCATGAGACATGTTGTATACAGACTATAGTCGTTACAAAGGCGCATGTTTATGGAATTCTCTAAATGAAAACATATCATCTTTAACGAATTTGAATACTTTTACAATGCATATTAAAATCATGTTTTTAAATAATTATATCTAGTCACTTACACCTGACTATCTGTATTGTTTGTTCTTTTATTTAAATGGTCATCTTTTCTTCTTTTTAGCTATTTTAAATTGTTCGTTTTGTATAGATATTTTTGTATCTTTGTAACATTACTTTGGTCTTTCGTTTTATTTGATTTTTATAGTTTAACTTATTTATTATTTTAGTAGCTTTTTACATTTTTTAAATATTTTATTATATATTTTTATTATATTTCATTACTATTTTATTTGTATATACATGCTGATATTGTTGGTATCGTGAGTTAAATTTAATTGTATTGATTTTTTATGAGACAGAACACGAATATACAAAATAGAATTACAAAATATGTATACACTTTATATTTATTTGTTTTTGTATTAATTCTCTCATTACCAAGAGCAGGTTGGTATATCGATAGTTCAATAATACTTCTATAAAATGGTATATGCATATATGGTATACCTGGGTTTTTGATTTCGGTCATCAACTAAATCTGATAGTATTATTATTATTGTATACGTTTGACGTACACATCGCACACGTGGTTACGAACACGTGGTGCGCGTATGACGTCACGCTTCCTATATCACGTGATCGCTGCGTTTGTTCCGATGGCCGACCGACCGACCGATAATTACCTATTATCTCTCTGGGCGGTATCTCTACCATGATTCATAGCTATGATGACTCATAGCTATGATGACTCATCAGAAGATACTATAGATATTGATTACGTAACAACGTGGCGTAATGTGTGTAATTATGACGTTGCACGTGATTAGCCGTGAGCCAGCCGATGTACGATGTCGTTGATATAAACTCACCTCGATGTCACTATGTTACTTAATAGTAGCCTATGATGTAATAACTCATGATATCATATAGTATATTATTTATTTTCTATGTGACTTATCGTTCTTTATTTATGTATTGTTATTATTGATATTTAATATATATATATTATATATTATGTAGCATATATACATAAATATATATATATATATATATATATATATATATATATATAGTTTATTAGGTAAACAAAAATATGGAAGAAAAAATAGATATGAATTGATTCCCAAATCGACATGGTACACAAATTAAAATTGGGTTTACATTTAATAACAAAACGTATTGGTTTATGCATGATGAACAAATATATATATATATATATATATATATATATATATTGGAAATCACAAATTAACTATGTATCTTCGAAATTATCTAGAGCTATTGGTATTTTAAATAAAGTGACATTTTAATTGAATACTATGTTTATTTAATAATTAAGTTGTGTAGTTTTTTCCTATTATTTGGTTTAATATATTTGTATTATTTTTGTATCTATTTTATATATATATGTAACAAAGTGATGTTCGTTAGGTAACTTTCATAACTTTATTGAAGCATATACCCGGTGAGACGAAGAACCAAAATTGTATCAATCTAACCGAGCGGCGTTCCTTTTGTAGGAAACGAAAGACAAGAAATATACATAACAATAACAAATATAAAATACAAAACGAATAACAATTTATAGAAATAATAAAACATTTAATTACAACATAGAAATCTACACATAGCTATGCAATCAACCGAGCGTGAAGCCTAAAACAATTTATGTATGCATATATATCGATATTACGAAATGACCGAATTGAATTAAATTCAATTCGACATTAAAATATATCTGCAGACTTCACTTTATAACATATATATATATATATATATATATATAATACTAATAATCAGAGTTAAAGCATTATCCTGGATGAACGAAATAGCATAGCTTATCAAGTCGTTCACCCAATGTAATTGTAGGGGCGGAGGAAATAAGATATAAAATAAATTAGATTTTTTTATTTTATAAATATTTTGATTCTGAACATGCACAGTTACTTCTTCTTGATCTATCTGCTGCTTTCTATATTTTAGATCATAATATTCTTATATCTAGACTAATATCAATAGGTTTTAATGGTGCTGCACTAAATTCGTTAATTTCATATCTATCTGATAGAACATACTCTATATATATTAAAGGTATTTATTCACCAAATGAATCTCTACTATACACCATATATGGTGTTTCGCAAGGATCTGTATTGGGCCCGTTATTATTTATGAATTATAGTCTTCCTCTTTCTAAAGTTATTAAACAATTTACTAATATAAACTATGTAATATATGCTGATGATATTCAGTTATACTGGAAAGTTCCTACTTGTAGCAATAATGTTCCGAATGAGTTAACCTTGTGTGCTCGAAATGTAAGAAAGTGACTTAGTCTACATAACCTTTTTCCTAACTCTTCTAAAACTAAACTACTTAATATTAACCTAAAACCTTTTATTTTTCCTACTATTACCTTTGATTCTATAGTTATTATTCCAAGTGATTGTGCTAAATCTCTTGAAGTAATATTAGATTCAAAATTAGGATTTACTCAATTCGCCACTTCGCAATGTAGATCCGCTAATTTTAATCTATTTAATATTAGAAAAATTAGAAAGTTCTTGAGTACGGCATCAACAATTGCGTTAGTGCAATCTATTGTGTTATCTAGATTACAATATTGCAATAGTTTACTAATTAATTCCAAACTGAAATTATTGTATGGATTAAATAGAGTCATTAAATCATCTATAAAATTAATCTTTAATATTAAGAGGTGTGACCAAATAAGTATTACAAAAATGTAGGCGATTTAAATTGGTTCCTTATGGACAATATGTGCAAATTTAAAATACTAAGTATAACTCATAAAACTATTATTTTGAAAAAGCCTATATATTTAAATAAACTCCTTAATGAAGAGCTAATGAGAAACACTCGTCTGCAATATTAAAATTTACTTTCAGTGCCGAAAATAAATCTGATCAGAATTGGGAAAAGATCGTTCGGCTGGGCTGCTCCTTCCATGTGGAATTATCTTCCCAAGTCATTACGATGTACAAAGAGTCACACTGAATTCAAGAGGAAGTTGCGATTTGTTTTGTTAACTATTTAATTAATTTATTTATTTATATATTTATTTTATTTTATTTATTTTTATATATTCTCAACACTTGTGAGATTTTAAAATATAACTAGTGTCTAAATAAATAATACCTTACCTTACCTAACCTTACCTATATATATATATATTTCTCAAATTTATTATAATATAAAATTAATAATTCGCTATTATTACAGATTTTAAATTAATAAGTATTACATTATTATTTATTTGTTCTATATTATATGTTGTTATATATATATATATATATATATGTTTCAAATTTATTATATTATTAAAATAAATAATTAATAATTTACTATTATTACTATTATCACAATTAATAATAAGTATCATATTATTTATTTCCTATTATTATTGGTTTATTTTATTTTCAATGTATTATGTTTGAGCATATATATAGAGGAAAGTAACCGAATACGGACAGTGCCCGAATACGGACACTATAAGTATCTAAGAAACCCTAAATCCTACAAAAAAATGTTAATGAATAAAATATTCATAATTACATAAATAGTCTAAAAAAGTATTTTTTATTTTTTTATTATCCAAAATATTTCTAATATATCCAATAAACTGATTTTTTTATTACGTTTTTAAATTTATGAAAATGTCAACTTAAAACCTTCTCAAGAATATACAAATGTATCGATAAACAATAACAATACATTATTAAAAAATAAAGCATTCTAAAATTATATTTATAATTTCTATATATTTTTTGTCAAACATTCATTAAGTTATAAACATATATCAAGTGGTCAATTAACTCTAGGTGTCTTAATACGGACATCATATAACCAATCAGCGCGCATCGTATGAACTATTCTGATTTTCATATAAATCGCGTGCGTTATAATATTAATACCACGATTAAATCTTAATATAAAATTGTAATTATTTAGTTACTTAAATTGTATTATTAATTAAAAAAATAATAAAAATAAATAAATTATTAACAAATTAAATTAGAATAAATTGTTCATAAAATTAATTGTAAATAATGTAATTATGATTTGTCAGAATAATTCA
>OZ025240.1:26374535-26412035 GCA_964019155.1 Osedax fenrisi | reverse complement strand
TATATATATGATTATGATGATGATGATAATGAAAATGTGTCAAATAATAATATAACACAACAACCACAAAAAAGAAAAAAATAACCGAACAAATTAATAAGAACTAAATATAAAAGATAATAATAATACAATGAAATTAGATTATTATTAGATATGACTTAATATTAGTATTGCATGAGTTGTGACATTGAATGTATCTTATAGATGAAGGCAGTGTATTCCAGATAGACGGGATAATGTAGGAGAATGAGCGTTTATGGAATTTAAGGGAGGATGACTGTGGAATAACGAAATGTATACTGGAATTTGATATACATATATATATATATATATATATGTGTGTGTTTTAAAATTATAATTTGTATATGACTATATTATATTTATAAATTCAAGAAGACATATATTTGTTAGTTATTATTATAAAATGATTACTAAAAATATCTTGCCAATAATATTAATTTACAATTGTAGTTACACTTAAGTGAAATATATTTTTAATATAGAAACAATATACTATTTTACTTTTCTTTTTTTAATATATTGATTATATTAATACTAAAATAATTATATTAATGTAAATTAATTATTAATTAATATTTTAATTGTATATTAAAAAAAATACAATTTTAAAATCTAAAATAAATTAAATAATCCTATGTATTTTTCAAAATTATTATAATATCATTCAAATAACATTATTTTGCTGCAATTATAATCATAATTATATTGTTAATTAAGATATTACAATTGCAAATAATGTTACACTAATTGTACAATATTGAAATATAATAATTAAACATTTATTAAACATTTTATATAATGTATATGTATACATATATGTATTATTAAAAGTGTTATTTAAAGTGTATTATTGAATCTAAGTTGAACTTGTATTTAACTTGTATTAATCTCGAGCTGAACTTTAATCTAAACGAATCAAACTTGGATTTATTTGTGAATATAGTGAACTTTTAATCACGTGACTATATTGCAACTATATATTAACACGTGTATATATAGTGTATACATTATAGTGTGAAACTGTCCAGTGCAAGTTTTCAAGCCACATAACGTAGTCAACATGTTTCTTACGCCGTCCATTAACACATATAACATATTATACGTGTTGCGAGCGAAACTAACATTTAGCACGGTCGACATTCTACAAGCGCTACAATGTTGTTTATACATATGTTGATATGTTCGTCATTCGTAGTATATAGACTACTATAGTATCTATTTTTTAATTAACAAACATATATATAGATTGTGACCCATACACATATTTACGTGAACGTGTAAGTTTATATTCTATTACTTATATTAGAAAGCATATTTATATTATATATATTATTTACATGTATACATTTTCAGTACGCGTTCTGATATAGACTATCTGTTATGTACACATAATCAATATTATTATTAATATTAATATATATATATATATATATATATATATATATATATATATATATATATATATCAACATAATACAACCTCGCGGTGTAAGTATGATAAGATACTAAATATAGGCTAATATTTATAGAATATTGAGTATTGCATAACATTGATTAGTGATGACATAACACGTCGAATACGTAATCATGTCATAATATCGTATACGGTATAGGTGTAGTTATGTAATCAACTTCGCGGATTACAATCGAGCTGCTCTAAGTCTAATAACAATCGAGATGATATTTCAAAACTATAGTTTTTTATTTAGCACCGATAAATCTGAATTGTTCACTAGCTCGTTGATGTCGTAATAACGCAAACCTATCCGTTAAGCGTAACCTTTGACCCCACGGTATACTTATAATGTTACATGTAACCTTCGACCCACATCATACTTCTACATTAACCTTAACCTTTATCCCGCATAATACTTCTACGTCAACCTTAACATTTGTTCCACCTTATACTTCTACGTAAACCTTAACCTTTGTTCCACCTTATACTTCTACGTTAACCTTAACCTTTGGTCCACCTTATACTTCTACGTTAACCTTAACCTTTTTTCCACCTTATACTTCTACGTCAACCTTAACCTTTGTTCCACCTTATACTTCTACGTTAACCTTAACCTTTGGTCCACCTTATACTTCTACGTTAACCTTAACCTTTGTTCCACCTTATACTTCTACGTTAACCTTAACCTTTGTTCCACCTTATACTTCTACGTCAACCTTAACATTTGTTCACCTTATACTTCTACGTCAACCTTAACCTTTGTTCCACCTTATACTTCTAAGTTAACCTAAACCTTTAACTAGCCTAATACCTTTATGTTAACTTTAGGAACTAACTGGTAAATATCTGAAATAACGCATTCTACTAAGATATATCTTACTCGGTTAAGATTAGAGATTTCATTACCGGTGTTCTGCATTAACTCATTAACTTATTACTATTTATATTTCACCTCTGAAATTTATAATAGAACAAATGCAATGTGTAATAATTAGGTGCGCTGGAACGATTTCGTATGTAGATATGACCAACTAATACAAATAAATGTTGTGGTAAAAGTGGGGAGGGGGGGACCAATACATAGGAGGTCACCATATATTTTAAAGTGGAGGGGGGACATATCCCAGCCATCCCCCATTCTTGACATTCAAATGTATGTCACCGTGATAACTAAATATGGATCTTACATAATAACGTAATTATAAATAGTATACAATAGTGGTTGTACTATAGTTCTATATTACTATATATATATAGTACAACTATCCTCTTAAATAGTTATATTTCTGATTTTACTATTCCAGATATTATATTTGAATCATAGAATTAGGCTACTCCTAAATCTAAAATTAAATTCCATTGAATATATGTTACAAGCAATTTGAATCAGTCAGATCATGTATAACATAATATATGTATAATATATGTGTGTATCTGTGTATGTGTGTATGTGTGTGTGTGTGTGTGTGTGTGTGTGTGTGTGTGTGTATGTAAACCAGCATATTTTCATTTACATAATATGAATATAATTCGTAAATATCTTTGAATTAAGTCAACTCTTAGACCATGTAATATTACAATATAATTGGAGATGTTATTATATTTAACAAAATATTAAAACTGCTATTTAGATATGTATATTAGAAATGATATTTAACGTACCACATTCTAATAAGTTGATGATGTTATTATTTTTTGAAATCAATATGGTTACGAGAATCTTCCAGAATTAATTACAGATTGTTTTGTTTCATTAAAAAAGTAATGATTTCGAGGAAGCCTCACGTGTATCAAGATTACCATCGGATAAACTGCGCTATCCAATGAAACAGGAAACGGGTTGGGTCTATATAACTTATATAACGAAGATGTATTTCTGGTTATCCGCTGGTCCACGCATAATCTACCCCTACTTCTTATATTGCAACATTCCATATGGATATTATATAACAAAAACTGAAGAAACATCTTTCGTTATAATTATTGTTTTAACATTATTATAACTTATATACTATTATAATCGTATGTATAAACTTTAGATAATTTCTGTATCACTACTATAGTATCAACACATACTGATATTATTATTCACATCATCACGGCTTCTTATACCTTATCACGGTACGTTACTGTATACGGTATGTTACTATTGTATGTTAATATACCTTATTACATGTTGTCATGTATTATCACAACTTTTATTGCGAATTATTATATATAATGAATAACAAAAATACATATCTACATTTTAACATCGTGAAAATAAGACGTTTGAATGAGAACTTTAAATAAAGATATATTTCAAAATTATGCCAATTTAGAGCAGAAATAAATAAAAACAATCGATATACCATACTTGTTCATGAATAGTCAGCGCGAGTAACATTCGATACATAATTAGTATTATTATAAGAATAAATATTATTTAATAATGTATACAACCGCTATTTATTTTTTACACCGCTACCACCTATACCATAGATACACATTTTATATATATTATATCTATATATATATATATATATATATATATATATATATATTAGTTTATATATTATACAGTATATATTATACTGATAATAATATCCTACTTTGTGTTAATACCTAGGCTGATATAAAAGATATTGTTGCTTACAGGTCTATATATATAGTGTATATACTGTATATAGTTCACTATAGTTCACTATAGTTCACTATAGTTCACTATAGTGTATAGTCGCTATACCATATCAGAATGCCGCTATATCAACGAACAAATTAACGTACAAATATAATATAATTAAATATAAATATAAAAATTAAAAAATAATTTATAATAAAAATATATACTATAATATCATTACAAAATATGACAACACAATGGTGGTATGTGTACACACACACTGACATTAGTTTTACATGTTGATTAGCGTGTCTGTTTTTGATTGTTTTGTTTTTCTATTGATTATAACATACCGACGCTCGTCCAATAGATGAGTGTGTATGTGTGTATGTATGTGTGTGCGTGTGTATGTGTGTGTGTGTGGGGGAATATGTGTATATATCATATCAGTATTATATATGTAATGTTATTAAATAAATCACTAGGAATATATTCCGTGTATACACCCATATATATATATATATATATATATATATATATATATATATATATATATATATATACGTGTGTGTGTATGCTAATACATATGATTACATATATGAAATATATTTCATATTGAAATGTAGATATTTTATATAAAAAACGTAATTAATTATATATATTATATTATATTATAATACGTTTTAATTTATTTTATATTATTATTATTTTTGTTTAGTTATTAATACCGTTGTTTAAGGTAATTAGTAATCATAATATTGTTTTCCTAATATAAAAAGGACATATCTTTAAAACGAGAGATAATCTATAAAATAATACATGCATTAAAAAAAATTAATAAAATTGTAATAATAATTAACAAGAATTATTTTAGGAAATACACTAATTAATAAAATATTAATATTTTAATTTAGTTTTACAATAATTATACACTAACCTGTGAATTCGCTAGTTTTCCCGGTATATATATTCTAGTTCACCCTATACCGTCGACCGACGAGGACATATATTCGAATCGCACGGGGCCCCTGGCGGTGGAAAGAAATCGTCTGCCTCACGAATATACACTGCGTAGAATAGAGAGAACGAGGGAATATCTCGCGTACCGGATGTTTATAAAATGTATCTAGAGCAAAATCTAATTTCTACGCACGCGCTCGCTCGATTGTATAGCGGTGTACGCGGGAGGACATGCTGGAGGACACGCCCTTGGTAAGTGGTGAACCACTGGTGACGTGTGAAGATAAACGCAGCGCTACATTATCGCGCATAACATAGCAATCATTGTATGGTTTATTCAATAAGGTATACGACTTCTTATACAGAATATATATATATATATATATATATATATATATATATATATATATATGATGTGTAGTTTTATCTTATATAAAATATGTTTGCTTACTTCCGAGCATGCTCGACCTGGTAATATAAAATATGATAAATATTATTAAAATCAAACCATATATATAGGTATATTATCATGTGATTATTAAATACGAAAGTAATTATATTTATTAAATATATAATTGTGTATTATAATACATAAAATAAATATGTATAATTTATACATTAGACATATTTATTTTATTATATTTGCATTATTAAATAATATATATATATACTAGATATACCAGAACCGGCGTTGCTATTTTTTTTATTAATAATAAATTTATAACAAATAATTTAGAATATTACAAATTATATTTTAAAAAAGTGTCAACAAATATTTTTTTAAATATAACAAATATTTCTACATATTAGTTGCCATACCCGACCCGGCTTTGCTCGGTTTTTGATTATTTGCCTATATATTATTTATTAATTATGGCTATTAATGATTCTGCATAGCTAGTATATACAATAAAAGAAATATTTGATAAAATAAAAACAAATGTAGAACAATATTTGTTTTTAATATTTCAAAAATTAGTGGAAGAATAATCCAAAAATATTTCAAATATTACAAAATATGTTTTAAAAATGTCGAAAACCCAAACCAAAACAATACCCGACCTGGCATTCTCGGTATTTGATTATTTTCCTATCTATTATTTATTAATTATAGATATTACTGATTCTGTATTGCTAGTATTTAAACTTGTCCTATCTAATATTTACTAATTCTAACTGTATCCGAACCAGAGTTGTTCGTATTGAATACGTATAGGTAACATCTTTGGTAAAAATACACAAATATTTCAACATACTATAGTAGCCGTACGGTACAGGTCGTACCCGACCAGGCGTTTCTCGGTTTTTGATTGTTTGTCTATCTATTATTTATCAATTATAGCTATTCCTGATTCTGCATTGCTAGTATATAAAATAAAATAAATTTTAGCTGAAATACAAATAAATGTAGATAAATATTTATTTTTAATATTTCAAAAATTAGTGAAAACATATATACATAATATAATATATATATATATATATATATATATATATATATATATATATATATATACTATTCACACTTTAGGATTAATACGTATAGGTCAAAGTTGGTGTATACAGATAATATAATGTCATTAAATAAGTTGTCACGTGGTTTGATCCCACGTGATTAATGAGCTATTGCATCACGTGATGATTTAGGTTAAAGCCTGGGGAGAGGACCGTAAACTAGTATTATTCACGATCGAACGCGATAAAACGAGATAAAACGAGATAATAACTAGATTAATGCGAGATCTTAATTCATGTTTTATGTGATGTGATGTGATTATCAAAACATGAATAATTTAATTATATACATACAAATATGTATGTAATTAAATTATGTATATGTATACTAGGGGCGCTGGAACGATTTTGTATGTAGGGGGACCAACCAATCAAAATAAATGTTGTGTTAAAAATGGGGTGGGGACCAAACATAGTATAATATAGACCTATAGGTCCCCCTAGATTTTAATGTGGGGGACATATCCCCGGTCCCCCTTTTGCGCCTAGTGTATACACATATATACTTTCAAATATATATATATAGAAACACGCTTTTAATATATTGATTTCATATATATTGTATGTAATATATTGTATTTTCCCAAATATACTTAACAAAATTCAAGTTATTGTTTTGTTTAAAAAAAGGGACTAAACATTACCAGTAAACTATAGGCTAATATCACTGTTATCACAATTTTATCACAACAATATAGCGATGCTAATACTCTTAAATTAACTTTGAATAATTAACTTAATAATAAACTTAAGAAAGTAAATATAGTGTTATCCGAAAATGAATCAACTATTAATACAGATACATTATATTATATTTATATACATAATAGATTAATGTAACTAAATATATAAATTATGTTTTTTATTTTGTTAATATAATTAATAGTGTACAATATTGTGTAGGCATAAATATAATCTATAGTCAATACTATAGTATTGACTATTATAGTAGAATCTATACTATATAATATATAGTATATATATATATATATATATATATATATATATATATAGATGATACATTAAATTAGGAAAAACCACATAGATAATATAGTTATTAATAATTCTAAAGTTGAACGATTATACACAAATCAAAAAATGTTCGCTTACTATAACATCATTAAAATGAATGTATAATACATTTTATCTACCTCAACTAAATTATTGTAATATTGTATGATCTACTATACATATAAATATATATATATATATATATATATATATATATATATATATATATATAATATATATAATATTAATATATACGTATATAAGTATTATTAGATTATTTTTTTATATTATTTTACAAAAAGTATATTTGTATATTTACATAGAAAGATTTATTATCAGTAAGTTCAATTTGTATTTCCTCAAGTTATCAATGTCGTCATTTAAACTCAACTAATAATATGCAATAGATACTTTCTAAATAGACTAGAACTGTTCAAACGATGTATCTCTTTTATATTTACATCTTCTTTTATTTATATAAAAATTTTTAATTTATAAATCTATAGAGAACAACATTATTTGGTATAATTCACTAATGAATTGATAAGTTAGCTAATTTTTATTATATAAGAGTTTCTTTTTTCAATGAGATAAAATTATGTTTTATATTTAATACGTCTTTATATTGCGAAATCCTGCCACCTACAAAATCCATTCTATCAGACTATTAAGATGTAGGGGAAAGTAACCAAATACGTATACTTTAATAATAAATGGTCTTAACATTTAATGACTCAATATTTGTATTAAAAAATTACAATATATTAATATTATATGATTATAGATATTATATGATTATTATTATGATTTTAAAATTGTATTTAATCATTTTATTCAATAGATAACTGGGGTGTCCGTATTCGATACCCATATCCGAATACGGCAACCATGTGTTATAATATATCTATAACCAAATATATCACTAGATAAATTATATTATTGATGAATCAATCTATGTTCGTTTGTTTTTTATTATGTTTGTTATTGCTATACACCAGAGAGGGCACCCGTTATATTGGTGTTTAAATAAACAATTAAATTCAGTTCAATTAGATACATTTCAATTGCATTATTTATAATTAATTTTATGAATAATTTAATATAATTTAATAAGTAATTAATTTATTAATTTGTATTATTATATTAATTAATAATACAAGTTAAATATCTAACTAATAACATTTTTAGATTTAGATTTTGTTATCTTCATTTGGTGGTATTAATATTATAACGCACGCATTTTTTTGAAAATCAGAATAGTTCACATGCTGCGCACTGGTTGGTTATATAGTCGCCGTATTAAGACATCTAGAGTGTCCGACACTGTCCGTATTATGGAGTAATATTACCTCTAGATATATGTTTATAACTTAATGAATATTTTATTACAAATATTGCATTTATGTATATAATTTTTAGAATTCTTTAGTTTTTAATAATATATTGTTATGTTTTATCGATACATTCTTGAGAAGGTTTTTAAATTTTGTTCATAAATTTAAAAAGTAATAAAAAAATAAGTTTATTTGATATTATATATCAGCACTATTTTGAATAATTAAAATATAAAAAATACTTATTTTGACTATATATATAATTATGAATATTGTATTCATTAAACATTTTTGTGTAGGATTTATGGTTTCGGAGATACATAGAGTATCAGTATTCGGACACTGTCCATATTCGGTTACTTTCTCCTACCTAATGAATAATATATAGACTAGTATTAATTCATAATATATATATATATATATATATATATATATATATATATATATATATATATATATATATACATTATAACACATATAATAGCTGGCTGCTTGACCATATCATAAATTAATTAATGACAATTTTTATTGAATCCTATGGTAAATATTTGTGATATCGTGAAAATAAAATTAATAAATCTGTACAACGTTGTAAAGAAAATTAAATGTAAATTATTTACATTACTAATATATGATGACAATCTTTCTGATTCTTTATTATTTGATTCTTGAAAATATATCATTAAAGTATGCCATATAAACTTTAAGATATTACAAAGATTCTTAATTTTTACTATTGACTTTAATTCACGACATCTATTTGTAGATTTAGCTCAATACAATGAAATACTGCTTGTCGTTATAAAATCTGTTTAATTTCAGAAATATTGATACTCGCAGATTTCAGGACATACTTGAGTTGTGTGAACAACGTCATACCGTAATTACAAAGCACATCGGATCCCATAAGAAATAATATAATATTATTAAAACGTATTTATATTTAAATTTGTATACCTTAAATTATTTATTTATGTATTTTTTATATAATGTCTATAAACAGATACGCTTCCCTGAATTTTATGCAGTTCCACCAGTAACAATTGAATATTCTTACTTAATTCTTTATTCTTACTTTTCAATATAATATTTGTGAGATAATTTCCAATTATATTTTTCGTTGATTTAATCACTGTATTCAATATGTCAATAGAACCTCTTTATTCGGGTTCGTCGACTACTAAAAAATATAGCACTATAGTTCACCTGAAGTATTTATGAATTTTGCCTGAATATATAATATCTATATAGACTATAGTCTATGTATACATATATCTATATGTGTTTTATCAACACTTCCATCACATTATAAAAAAATCACTTGAGATATTTTAAAAACGTACCTAACCAATATTTTACTATTATACTTAATAATTATGGGTGTGTAGGATTACCTATTAAATATATGTATTTGAAATGTTATTACTATTTGAATTTAATGAAAATATCGATGCTATTTTATTTACAACTGCACTTCCATGCAAATTATATTCAGAAAAGACTAGTTTTTTTTGTGCATCGTAATATTCAATATTTAATAGAGATCCAATGTTATCGGCTGATTCTACGTTAGACTTTTAAATAAGGGAAAAATCTGTTGAGTTTTTCCCAGATAATATTTTTTAAGGATTTAACAAATTTCTTATGGAAGTCTGTATGGTTACATTTTTTAAATACATTTTTTACAAAGATTGTTTTTTTAGCAATTGATTGCGAAAAAATATATTGAGACGCATGTATGCGTTGAGTACGCATTAAATACATTGTTGATAAGTTTGTAGTGTAGTCTCTACGTTACTTGTATAGTGCTGCTTTCAATATTCGCGTATAATTTCCGTTTAGTTATTTTTCAAGCGCTTTGTTTAGCGTCCAGATTATATATCCATATATACATAGATCTATGGCGCAGTGTGACAACTAAAATCAAGTAAGCCAGATATCCCGTGTACGACTCCAGTCAGTTCTTTTTTTCTCTTGTGTTTATCAAGAACTTAAAAATGATAAATTAAAACACAAGAAAACAAATGTTACTATTTGTATTGTATTGTATGGGGCACCCTCACAGTTATGTATAACATGTACAAGTCCTTGAGGGGTCCATTTGTATTCGCTATTTGTATTGTATTCACTATATATATATATATATATATATATATATTTGTGATTTCAATAAATAAATATTATTATTATTATTTTTATTAAACATATTCCTTTATGAAATTTAAGAAATTATGAGTTAAACTCAGATCAACTACTCTTCATCTATTTCTGTATGTGGAAGACCACTTTGGAATCTAAAGTTATCTGATGACATCGACTTGTTTCCGGAACCAACGAGGAGCTCCAATAACTCACAGACCAATTATCAAGATGTGAAACCAGATACGGAATGGAAATATATTTGCTTATAAGCACAGAAAAAAGTAAAATGATAGTAAACACTAACGAAAATTCTATACGTGCAAATATTACACTTTTAAAATGTAAAATAATATGTTTTAAATTATTATTCATATGATGAAAACTAAGTGTTCATTACTAATATATAACAAAGCAATAGGATATTTTGGTTTTAAATGCTATCAATATTTATGTGGCGAGTAAAATATAATGTATAATGCATGTAATTTAATAGAGCAATGAAAACATTGTAGTAGGAAAATCGTGGCAAATCTAAATATATGTCCGTGATTTCGATACTACTGCTAGCAGCGGGATGCTTGAATACTAATCACGTTGCGTATATAGAGAGTGTTATATATTAGTATTACTATATAAGTGTCTAAATATACAATATGTTTTATACTAATGCTTCAATATTTATTTATTTAGATTATTTCTAAGTTCAACTATATGGTGGTATACCAAAAACCAGCAAATCAATACGAATGCAAAGATTAAGGTTTGCCGGACACTGTTGGAGAAACCAAGATGAACTGGCAAGCGATCTAATACTCTGGCAACCACATCGTGGTAAACGAAAACGCGGATGACCAGAAAGACGTATATCGATCAACTAAAAGACGATACGAATCTTACAACGATAGACGAGATGAAAACAGCGATGGAGGATAGAGAAGAGTGGAAAAATCATGTCATGGATTACCGAGCAAGCTCGACCTGTTAAGGTAAGGTAATTTCTAAGTAATCTCAATAAAGAGCCATAGCGAATATGTTATTTGCTAGCCCCTTGAATGTATATGCATATATATATATATATACTTTATGTTCTATTTCTATATTTTTATATTAGTTAATAACTAAATTATCTCAATATTCAGTGTATATTTTAATATAGATTATACAAATAAATGTATTTAAATAAACAACACCCCGTGACCAACGTACACTGTACGACGTACATAAGTATTCAGAAGTATTCTTTAAAATATTTTCTTACGATTACATATATATTTTATACTTAGTATATTATATATCGTGTTTTATATATAAATATAACGTTTTTGTTGTATACATATAACGAGGCTAGAGAGTATTGCATTGACAACCAACCACATATACGATAATAATCACGTGATATGTATCACTTCTATAACTTCATTATTAACTTAGGAGATTTCGGATACCAGACATTTTGAATTAAGATCTAATTTCGTGCAAGGCCAACACTTATTTGTCAATTTTCTCACTTAATTTTAAAAATATACGAGTAAGTCAATCTATAAAAAATATATATCTATAATAATTATTAGTTTATATAATGTGATCATTACAATAATGTATTAATACATCAATTATAATATTTAATTCTAGTAATGTAAGCTTACGAGGAATTTACAGAAGATCGAACATACATTATTGAAGAAAAATGTAAGTTGTATTAGTTTGATTATAAAATAAATACACATGAATATCATAGTATATGAGGTGGACTATATAGATAATATGATACTAATATGATACTAGCATGATAATAATATGGTAATCTTGTAGAGGTATTTTATAATAATATTAGTTTTAAAGAGAAATCAATTTCAATATTATATCGAAAACTCTAGGAAAAAGAAAATATAGTGAAATTAAGAATTATAAGTTACTATATAACAAATATGAGAATACATATCTATAGATCTTATGGAGCCCTGCTATATTTAATATGGCTATAATATACTAATATATGTGTATAATATTTTAATATATTACTTAATTACATAACATTCTATACTGAGGTTAAATGTTATATTGAAATAACATGGAATGATAAAATAATAAACCTACAGTGGTATATTTGAAAATGTATTAGATATATAATGAAATAAATTGAAATGTATCTGTTTTTATAATTAATGTATATTCATACATATACATATACATATATATATATATATATATATATATATATATATGAACATGTTTATTATTTATCTATTTATCAATATCAATACGTAGTATTATTAAATGTGTTTAAAGTATAGAGAATGTACACTGAAGTTATCGCGTGATGATAGCGGAGAGAGTTAGCACTAATCCCCCTGCCTGTAGGCTATAAAGGGACGTTCCGGATGAGATAACAGGTTGTTTCTAATACACTCCTGCATCTTCTCCCTGTATCGTATCATTATCGCGTAGAATTGATCGCAGACGTACTTCAACTCATCCATGTTATAGGTTATAAGTTCGAGGTAATCGTTTCTATCGGCTATCATCTTCTGCCGTTGCCTAGCGATATACTCCCTGACCTCTGACATGGACATGCGCAGATGAATCATCAGCTGTACGCGACTCTTCATAGCCTGGATATATCTCTCCTCGATACAGGCGCACCCCTCGTATCGCTGTGTATACGTGGGCGTATAGAGTATGGTAACATTCATAGTACGTTGGTAGAAGTCGAGTTTCTCCAAATACGCTTCCCTGGCGGCTCGTTCCAGAATCATTCGCCTACTTCGGTCACCAGAATCGCCCGTATGGTTGACGCCATTAAGGGGCGTGGTTAATTGGGAATCACTCGGCGGGTCTGTGTGTAAATAAAGGCGTGGCATTAATATATATCGATTTTTGATGTAGTGTATGGCGCCGCAGTCGAAACATACTACAAAATTTAAATTTATTATTTTTTATTAATATTTATATCGATAATTTATATCATATTTAAAGTACTATCTATACTAAAAAAATATATATATAACATACAATCAACATTTCAGATACGTTTGGTTTTAAATATATATATATATATATATATATATATATATATATATATATATATATATATATATATATATCCCCTATAGGGGTACTATAAGTATATAAAGTATATACTCATATCCAGTACTATAAGAGATATATAAGAGATATTCAAAAACGGTATATATACATAAACTATTAGTAATCTAATATTAAATATTATTTGTATTTTGTTTTTCAAAATATGCAATCCTACAATTCTTATTATATATCGCAATAGTATGGTTTTACTTTTTAATATTTGAATAAGTTTTTAATAATAATCAAAATAAAATGTAATGCTATATATAATATTGTAGAGCTGTTAAATATTTATAATATATTTATACAAATATATTATTTTGGATATGTGATAACCAAGATATCTTAATTATTGCAACCCATATGATTCTCTAATTACCGACCCTCTAAATTATCCAAATACCGACTCCAAGGTTTTCACAACCGGGTAATTCTAGAAGCAGAGCATATCGAGACCATTACCCTTATAATTCTGACAAGACCTAAAAAGTACAATTATAATTGGAATAATAAATTCCTAAAAAAAACAAATATAATATAAAGTTATATCTAAGTTGACTTCCTGTTTACACTAAATATAATTGTGAATAATATCAAATAATTTTACTTTTAGTTATATATATATATATATATATATATAATATGACTAATATCCAATCAAAATCGATGTTGCAATTTTGTTAATTTATCAAGAAGTGTGTCATTATCATATCTATCTTTTACATTCGAAAGGTGATCGTACGTATTGATAAGTTATATTTATAAAATATATATTTATAAAATTAAGTTAGAAGTGGATTGTCCATTATCATCAATAACATATAATTCATTACTCAGAATTACCCTCGCTTTGTACTGGTATAGTTATTTAAACCTCGATATCTGAGATATGTCTATTAACAATTGCTTAATTAATTTAGATATCAACAAATATTTTTCTTCTGCATAATTACTTATTACCTATTACTAATTACTTATTACCAATTTAACTTATATGTTAGTTTATATATGTTTGCTATACTGGCAATATTGATGGAATAATCAAATGAAAAATAATCGTAAAACCAACGTTTTAATCATTCCTTTAATAAATCTTAATATTCTTTAATACATCCCCACAATAGTTGACAATAAACTAATTTCGATTGAGATGAAGATCGATGATCGATATCTCGAAAAGTCGTGCCCATCACTGAATATAATATTACTTAATCATAATGTTTGCAAAAAAAATTATTTTCAAGAAATATAATATAACATATTAAATCATATTTAATATAAATCCATCATATATAATATAAACTATTATATCATATCTAATTATATGCATGTATCATAACAATTATTATATTTATATATATATTGTGCAGAAAATTTGTCATCTTTTATGATCAAAAAGTAGGCCATGGACTGCAGGGTATCGTATATTTATTAATATTAGCTCATTTATTAATATACATTTTAATTACAAATTAATTTAATTTTTAAAACTATTTGCAGTTATTGTTCAACTTCTTAGTGACTATTATAAATTCCATACTTATTATAATTTATAATTTAAAAATGATGATTTTTTGTTATTTATATTTTATATATTGATTAAGGTGTATGTGTTATATTAGTGTATGTTTAAATACTAAATAATTGTTTACAATTGGGCTATATATATTTATAAATATCATGTGTATTAGTCACAATTAATATTATATTATAATTATATATATATATATATATTTTTATTTATTTATTTAAATCAGACAGTATATAAACGAAAATTATAAAAGAATAAACTAAACAAAATAACTAATAAAAGAAACGAAATTCAAAATACTATACAAACAATGAGTTATACGGTATAACTTATACCACATGGTAAATAGTTGCGATAGGAAACAATATTATATTCATATAATTGAACAATTATAGAATTAAACGATAATTGTATTCGTTTGTATATATATATATACATTGTATATATACATATCGCTATAGCGAATAATAAGACTTAAGTAATTTAACTGTTAAATTATTAACATAATCGTTAAGAAACATTAATGACATACTATAGTGCGTATATGTGTATAGACGTATACGTCTGTAGTTCATAACGATACGATAAGCATTATTATAAGCTATATTAAGTTTAGCCATGCAATATCTATTTGGTATCCAAATGCTACTAAGGTAGGTAAATGCTACTATATATATATTAGAAACAAATGTTTTAAATAGAATAATTGTTCTATCCTCAGAGCAATGATTAAATTTATATGATATTGCATAGCTTCGTTTATATTACTGTTTAATATTACTATATATATATATATCAATATCATCAGATAAGTCCTCTGAAATCCAATTTCCAAGATTTTATATGATTTGACAACTTTTAGAAATTTATTATCTATATATAATTTCACAGGATTATGATATGATTTATCAAAATAAATTGGTAAAATAACCGATTTTCAATATTAAACGTTATGTGGTTATGGTTAGCAAACTCTTCACAACAACTTATCAACAACTGCAAACCCATTAGTGATGTTGAAAATAATGCTGTATCATCTGCATAACAGAGATTATTGATGATATTTCCATTTATGCAATAACCTGAATGTATTTCATCTAATTTCTTAATCATAGGATTAGTATATAAATTAAATAACAATGGTGAGAGAATGACACCTCGACGAAGACCCCTAAAACAGGAAAGATATCCGATGAATTATTACACCATTTAATATATATATCCGTTGGTTCTATACCAGTAATTTAACAAATTAATTATGTATAAAGGAATATTATTATCTTTTAATCTTTTAAATAAAATTTTATGATTCAATTTATCAAAAGCTTTGGAAGCATCTAAAAATTCTACGAAAATATTAGTGTTATTATTATTATTAAAATTGGTTAAATAATGCTTAAGGGCAAACACACACATTTCAGTACCAATATTTGTTTTAAAGCCAAATTGATTATCCATAGTAATTAATAATGAAGATATTCTATTATGTATCACCTTTTCATGTATCTTACAGATAACATTAGATATACATATAGGCCGATAATTAGTGGAATCATTCGACCTTTTATTTTTAACTATAGGTCAAATATAAGATAAAATTAGCTTCTTCAGGAAATACGAATGCCGCAACATATTATTAATTAGTAACATTATTAATTCAATTACAAAACTATTCGTGTGAGAAATATGTTCTATAGAAATGGGCCAATAGCTTTACCCCCTTAAATTGATTTAATTATAGATGACATTTCATGAATGCATATCAAAAGTGGATAATAAGTTATCTAACCATGAACAAGTATTCCACGCCGAACTAACACAAGAATAGCTATCATAATCTAGTAATGTATCTGACATAATATTATTGTTATCCGCACAATATTTAATTAAAGTATTACTAAGGTATGAATCAGGATTAGAAATATTAGCATTAAAATCTCCTACTATACAATAATTATATGAATTTAAGAATTCACAATATAATAACAGTTTAATGATATGACTTTCAAATAAAATAATATTATTAGGACTCTCATAAGGTATATATATATTAATAATGTAGAAATAGAATACTTTAATACATATAAGCCAATCATATTCAGATTGCATAATATTTATATATTTATCTATTCCCCTTTTCCACATAAAACCTACACCACCAAAAGGTCTCCATCCAGTTCTCAATGTTGTGTTATCAAAAGAAGCATTACCATAACCACTATAGGGGAGAGTGGGGTTGTATGAACAGGTGTCTTGCATGAGCCACTAGAGATAACAATTGTTTGCTACAGCAGAAATTTGATTTAACAGAACTAGTATCGTCATCTATAATTAATACAGTTGCGGAAGTATCATTTTTAATAAAAAAATAAAAATAATAACATTTTAATCATATTTTTAACTAAAGTACGCTCAAAAGTAAAAATTCCAGACAAGGTAATATATGTTATAACTTCTATAATCATTATTTGATTATTTTCATATTATATATATATGATTTTAATATATAATTAACTTAATATTAATATAAAAATATATTTAAAATTTTAAATAAAATATTTAAATTTTATCAATTAATAATAAAATTTGATATGGGGTTGAGTGAACCACTAAAAATGGGGTTATATGAACATTGTTCAATCATATGTTAATATTTATAATATAATATTATAATATTATAATATTAATATTATTATAATATTATAATATATATTCAATGATCTGAATATAAATAAGTGATGATTAAATAGAAATAATATAATTAATTATATATCAATATAATTAATTATTTTAATTTTAATGAGGGTTATTTCTAGGAATCAAAAATGAGAAACTATACTCAACAAACTGATAGAATACGTGATAAAACTATCATGACAAGAGCAATTAAATAAGTAAAACAGGGTATACCCTATAACATATATGTTCATTCAACCCCGCCTTTGGGGTTGAATGAACTTTTTTATTTTTTTTTATTAATTGTAATTATGAAATCTTATAAGTATTCCTTATATCTAAAAGTGATATATTAGTTAACTAATATCATATATTATGCAATACAATTTAAATAATTAAGAAAAATGTATTATTACCACAATGATAGCACTTTATACAAAAACATGGTCATACAACCCCACCCCCTACATATTATTATTAGTATTGAACATAGAATATTCCTCAGAGGAAAGCCAGTGTTCCTGAAAATAAAATAAATCAATATTAGGATAAGTATCTAAAATAATATTAGCCTTGTCCTTGAAACGTTTCAAGAACAAGGCTAATATTATGGTACCATTGCAGTTTAAGGAAAATAAATTTAATTTATTATGTAAATCCATTATTATAAATTACTATTAACATTAACATTATTGTCATAATTAGCTTTATTAAAAAAACGTTTAATCAATAACCAATAGGCCATCTTTCACAGTTATAGACATCTTGGACATTTGTAATCATCAGACTTACCTTAATTGAAGATACAGAGTGGTTTCTTCACTGAACATTGTTTAGATGTAACATAACATTCTATACATATAGGATATACCTATAGGTATATCATATATATATATCATATATATATATATATGATATGTAATATCATCAGCGGTTACATCATTATTTTACATAGATAAGTATACATTATATCGTCTTGGATTAGTTTTCACGAATGCATCAGAAGAATTCTTTCCGATTATGACACCTTTACGCCGTATGTTCACAGTTTCTTTATTAGGAATCAGCGAGTCTTTAACTTGGCTTTTCTTGAATATATATATATATATCTGTATATATATTTCTCCAAACATATAAAAATGTGGAAATAAAAATTCGATTCTACGAACTCAAGAAATAAATGCAAGATCGAAAGACACCAGTTATACTCATATTGTATTCCTCTTTAATATGCAATATTAAAAATGTACAATGTACTGTGTTCTCATATATTAAAGTGGATTTACAAATTAAGATTAAAAATTACAAATTTAAATTTGTTATTTCGCCTCGAATATTCAATAAGTGTAGCTTTTTAATAAAATTAGATGCATGGTTACCAGTAATCTCGTACGAGGTAATTTCGTACTACTCATTTAGTAATCTCGTACGTAGTACGACTTATTAAATTAAATGTATTTCATAATTATACAATTGTCTAATTCAGATAGGGCTAACTCCGATAGGGCTAACTCCCATTTATTATGTATATTATATTAATTTCTCAATATTTGTTTTTTATAACATAATTAATTTAAATCAAATAAATAATATATTTCTTATTTCTAAAATACACCATCAACATTTATTTTTTATAACATAATTAATTTAAATCAAAAAAATAATATATTTCTATTTCTAAAATACACCTCATCAAGCAATTTTCTAATAATAACTCATAATTCTCAACTATCCGCCAAAACGGCCAGTATATATATATATTTATATATTATATGTATGCGTATTATTTAATGTTGTCAATAAAATATTAACTACCCAATTTATGTATATGTTTTATTGCACATCTATAACGATAAACAATTCTACTAACACATTGTAGAATGAATGAATGAATGAATGAATAAATGATAGGTAATTAAATATAATTGTTGTATTAATATTAGTTATTTATATACTAATTTGATGTGTATAATATTATACTTAATTGACCTAATTGGCTATTTTTTATTATATAAATTAGGAAATAATGGGATTTATATAAATTAAAGATAAATTAAATATATTATAATTTAAATACATTATAATCTTCATGATGATGTATTTAAGTGATTATATTATATAACATAAATTTAATTTAAATAATTGTTTAAAAACAACATAGGATGATACCTACACACATAGGGGAAAGTCCCCGATTACCGACCCCCTCCTAATACCCTCTCATATCTCAGTAAATATAAGAGTTATCAAAAAATTATATATACATAAACTGTTAGTAATTTAATGATAAATATGAATAAGTATTTTGTTTAAAAAAATATTTAATCCTACAATTGTTATTTGATCAAATGTAATATACTGTTTTTACTTTTTAAATATTTGAATAATAACTTTTTTTAAATCATTTTAAATACTTTATTAATTAAAAGAAAACTTGATTTTTTACATAATATTGTAGAACAATAAAATGTTTATAACTATTATAAAAATAATTGAATTTGAATAACTATTAACTAATATATCTTAATTATAGCAACCCATATTATTTTCCTATTACCGACCCCCTAAATTACCCTAATACCGACCCCATGTGATTTTTAATATCCATTCAAAATAGATTCGTATTTTACTTTAAAATATGTCGTAAGTTGTTTATGTATCATTGATATAGATTTAGGATATATAATTCCAGTTGATTATATACATACTGATTAATAAATAAATATTAAATAATAATATACACTATTTTAATATAGGGGAGAGCGGGGCAGGTTGAGCCAGTTTTTATAAAAACACATGTATCTTATAATGTTATGAATATATTTTAATAAAATAAAGTGCATAAGATATATATAGTTTATGATCAATTAAAAACATTCATAAATCAGTGTAATGATAAATAATTAATTATATAATTACATTTTAATTTTTTTTTTAATTGGCTCAACCTGCCCCGTCTAATGGGGCAGGTTGAGCCAGGTAGAAAAAATGCAAAATTAAAGATATATTTAAAAAATAAACATAGTTAAAGTTATATATTTATATTTATTAGTATATTAACAAGTATATGCACCAATATTAATATCAAAACTAATGAAACTTTTAAGGCGAGAGGTTAGATTAGGAGAGAGGTTAGATTTTCTATGTTTTAATCCAGCATATAAACCAATTTTTTTTTATAAACCAATTTTTAATTATTTAAAATAATTACTCAATTATATATTTAATTAATTAGATTATTATTATTATTTAAATAAGTCATTAATTAATTAAATAAATTAATGAATAAATATGTTTAATGATAATCGGGGCAGATTGACCCTATGGTCAACCTGCCCCGTTTTACTATGGTCAACCTGCCCCATATCACTAGTATATATAAAAGTAATCTAATTAATTTGTGAGTGATAATTTTTTAATTTTTAATTTTATAATATATAGTATATTAAATATACGTTATTAATATACCATTAATACTACTATATTATTACAAAATATAATAATAATATCAAATTTAAACTTACTGTCTCACTAACGAGATTTTCATAAAATATTAATAATTAAATAATATTTTAATTAGTTAAAATAAATAATTTTTGAGTTGTTATACTAATGCTAAATATAATTGTGTATACATGTATTAAAAATTACATTAAGATATTTATTAATAGCAGAAATAATTGAGATGACTCAACCTGCCCCTATGGTCAACCTGCCCCGCTCTCCCCTAATTACTATAAAGTTTAAATTTAAATTTAATATTACTATTAAAACATAAATTCAATACAAAATAAATTACGTCATGTTATAATTCATTATAGTTATGTATATCTACTCTTTTTATTGGATATTATAATACTACAATTATTTATACCACGATTATTCTAGGGGGTCGGTAATAGGGGAAGGGGGTCGGTATTAGGCACATGTATCCGATTACCTACCCCCCTGTTTATTCTTGTAAATATAATTATATCAAAAATTTAAAATATCCACATTATTCATTGCCATAATATTACTCATATTACAAAATTTCAAATAAATATATTTAATATTGAATAAGTTATTACAACTAATAATGTAGGGGTCGGTAATCGGATACTTTCCCCTATATATTATAAAAAACGTAACAGAATATTATTTAATCCACGGCAAAATTACTGTATATATATATACACTATATATATACTATAGTATATACTGTATATATATATATATATATATATACTATAGTATACAGTATATACAGTGTATACTAGTATAATTGATAGCTATCAAATCATAACAATTAAAATGACCAAATACCATCACCTACTACGAAATCATCAACATTCAAATTAAAATAGTAATATATCATCGATGAACCGGGCCATATATGTTTTTAGCTAGGCCACAGACACCTATATGTGTACAACTATAGTATATCTAATATCAATAATAATATATAATAATGTATTATCATATTATAATTAATATGTTCTACTTTATACAATGTCATATTTATATATATATGTGAATTAAATCAGTAGTCAAATAAAATACATTGTTTCTAAATTCAAATAAAAGGTATGTTATATATATAAAATCACTCGAATATAGAAAATATCCAATTTATCTTTAATTATATCAAATCCAATTATTTTCTAATTTAATTTAGCCAATTAGGATAATTAAGAATTATAAGAATTAAGATTATAATGTATTTAAATTATAATATATTTAATGTATCTTTAATTTATATAAATCCCATTATTACCTATTTATAAAATAAAAAGTAGCCAATTAGGTTAATTAAGTATAATAATATACACATCAACTTCTTATATAAATAACGAATACTAAGACAGCAATTATATTTAATTACTTATCATTAATTCATCAATACAAACTATATATCTACAATGTGTTAGTAGCATTATTTATCGTTATAGTTGTGCTATAAAAATATACATAAATTGGGTAGTTAATATTTTATTGACAACATTAAATAATACGTATACATATAATATATAAATATTTGTATACGTATACGTATTATTTAATGTTTTCAATACAAAATTAACTACCCAATTTATATATAAATATATATATATATATTTATATATATATATATATTAATTGTGAATAATACACATGATATTTATAAATATATGTAGCCCAATTGTAAACAATTATTTAGTATTTTAACATACACTATAGTGTTATAATATACCAATATATAAAATAACAACAAATCATTTTTAAATTATACATTATAATGTTTATGGAATTTATAATAGTCAAGCGTGTGGAATATTACGGCATAAAGAAGTGGAAATTACAAATTGTATTAACAATTAAATTAAGTTGTAATAAAAATGTATATTAATAAATTTATTAATGAGCTAATATTAATAAATATATGATACTCTGGCATATTTTTTGTTCGTAAAAGAGGACAGCATTTTCGGCACAATATATATAAATATAATAATTGTTTTGATACGTGCATATAATTAGATATGATATAATAGTTTATATTATCTAGATATTATGAGTTTATATAAAATATGATTTAATATGTTCCCAGTAAACCAAAATTTGAAATTTTTTCGAAAATGTTTGTAATTTATTTACGAATATTGAAAATTATTTTCAATAATTTTTAATATTCAGAAATTATTCTGTAAAATTTTTGAAAATAAAAACGAAGTTTGCAAAATATTTGAAAATAATTTAGGAAAATAATACGAAAATGATTTTCGAAAATTTTACGAAAATAATTTTCAAATAAAATGCAAAGTTTGAATTTTTTTTGATAATAAAACACGAAGTTTGCAAAATATTTAAAAATTATATACGAAAATAATATCAAAATGATTTTCGAAAATTTTACGAAAATAATTTTCAAATAAAATGCAAAGTTTGTAAAATATCTACTTTATATTATTTATTTATGGTTAACCAAATTAATATTACATAGATTAAATGTTTCAATTTAAAAATCATTAAAAATAAAATTTTTATTTATATTGATATACATATTTTATATATTTAACATCATTATTAATTTGTATACAATTAAAATTAATGGAGGATTGGTCTGCAAATACCAATTAATAAACCACTATTTATTCAGTTAAACTAATTTTTGATAAGTTCAATGAAATACATAATAATTATTTTATTAATTAATATATTTATTCTAGTTATATATATTTCATATAACAATATCTATTATTTTTATTATGTTCTCCATATAATTTATTTTTGATTTGCAAATGTGTTGATTGTTGACTAAATATTTATTAAATTCTGAAAATTATGTGCCAAGTTTGCAAATGATTTTCGAAAAATATACATAAATTATTTAAATTTAATTTCAAAGTTTGAAAAAATATTCGAAAATTATTTGAAAATTATTTTCATATTTGGTTTACTGGGGTATTAGATTTCTTGAAAACAAATTTTTTTTGCAAAAATTATGATTCAGTAATATTATATTTAGTGATGGGTACGACTTTTCATGATCGTCGATCGTCGATCAAATTCGTCAACATTTTCTAACGATCGTCGATCGTCGATCTTTTTACTCGATAATTTGTTAACGATCGTCGATCGTGTAATTATTTTGATCGTCGCTCGCGATCTCGATCGAAATTAATGTATTGTCTATTGTTAGGATGTATTAAAGGATAGTAAGATGTAATAATGGAATGATTAAAACGTTGGTTTTAAGATTATTTTTCATTTTTTATTTACATCAATATTGTCATTATAGCAACATATATAAATCAACATTTAAGTTAAATTGGTTAAGTAATTATGCAGAAGAAAAATATATGTTGTTAGCTACATTAATTAAGCAATATGTTAGATGCTGAATAGTATTCTTAATAGACATATCTCAGATAACGAAGTTTAGGGAAAGTAACCTAATACGGATACTTTAACAATAAATGGTCTTAACATGTTATGACTCAATATTTTTATTCAAAAATTAAAATATATTAATATTATATGATTATAGGTATTATTGTGATTTTAACATTTTATTTAATATTTGTATTCAATAGATAACGGGGGTATTCGGGCATGAGTACCTAATACGGACACCATATGTTATAATAAGGACACCCTATATATATATATATATATATATATATATATATATATATATATATATAGGGTGTATACACCCTACGACTAGATAAACTACATATTATTAATGAATTAATCATAAAAATTACAATTACATTATTTATAATTAATTTTATGAATAATTTATTCTAATTTAAGTAGTCAATAATTTATTTTTATTATTTTTTAATTAATAATACAATTTAAGTATCTAAATAATACAAATATTAGATTTAGCTTTATTGGTGGTATTAATATTAAATCGCACGCGATTTTTATGAAAATCAGAATTATTCATACGCTGCGGGCTGATTGGTTATAACCAATCATATATAGGGTGTCCGTATTAAGACATGTAGAGTGTCCGTATTAGGGAATTATATGACCTCTAGATAGGGGAAAGTCCCCGATTACCGACCCCTAAATGATTATTTGTAATAACTTATTCAATATTAAATATATTTATTTGAAATTTTTTAAATAGGGTAATATTATGGTAATGAATAATGTGGCTATTTTAAATTTTTGATATAATTATATTTACAAGAATAAACAGGGGGGTCGGTAATCGGATACATGTGCCTAATACCGACCCCCTTCCCCTATTACCGACCCCCTAAAATAATCGTGGTATACACACTTTTAGTATTATAATATCCAATCAACATAGTAGATATTAATAAATATAATTAATTATAACATGCACGCAATTATTTTTTATTGAATTTATGTTTTAATAGTGATATTAAATTTAAATTTAAACTTTATAGTAATTATATTAAAATAGTATATATTATTATTTAATATTTAGTTATTAATCAGTATGTATATAATATAAAGGAATCATGAATCCTTAATCAATATAAATGATAAACAAACAACTTATGACATATTTTAAATTAAAATACGGATCTATTTTGATTGGATTTTATAAATCACATGGGGGTCGGTATTAGGGTAATTTAGGGGGTCGGTATTAGGAAAATCATATGGGTTGCTATAATTAAGATATTTTGGTTAATATTTATTCAAATTGAATTATTTTTATAATAATTATAAACATTTTATTGATCTACAATATTATGTGCAGTATTAAGTTTTCTTTTAATAATAATAATTAATAAAGTATTTACAATGATTTAAAAAAAGTTATTATTCAAATATTTAAAAAGTAAAAACAGAATATTACATTTTATCAAATAACAATTGTAGGATTAAATATTTGTTAAAACAAAATACTTATTCATATGTATCATTAAATTACTAACAGTTCGTGTATATATTATTTTTTTATATCTCTTATAGTTACTGAGATACGAGAGGGGGTCGGTAATCGGTGACTTTCCCTTATATGCTTATATCTTAATGAATATTTGATAACAAATATAGAAATTATATATATAATTTGTAGAAAGCTTTATTTTTTAATAATATTGAGTTATATTTTATATCGATACATTTGTATATTTTTATACATTTTTTTCATAAATTTAAAAACGTAATAAAAAATCAGTTTATTGGATATATCAGCAATATTTTGAATAATTAAAAAATAAAAAAAATAATTTGTTAAACTATTTATATAATTGTGAGTATTTATTCAATAAACATTTTTTTTGTAGGATTTATTATTTCTGAGATACCGAGAGTGTCCGTATTCGGGCACTATCCGTATTCTGTGACATTCACATAAATAACTACACCAGAACAAAGAGAGGTTAATTCTGAGTAATGAATGATATGTTATTGATGATAATGAACCATCCAATTCTAAATGACTTTTATAAATAAAACTTTTGCATGCGTCGTACATTCACCATTCGCATGTAAAAGATATATATGATGATGACACACTTCTTGATAAATTAACAAAATTGCATTACCGATTTTGATTGGATATTATATATAATATATATATAATTATAAGTACAATTATTTGATCTTATTCATAATTATATTTAGTGTTAATAGGAAGTCAACTTATAGGGGTAACACATCAACTCCGTTTTTAATTCTATGTGTGTAAATTCGATTGCGTGCGTTTTTTCGTTCATGTAATTTGTCAAATTCATGCGTATTTCTATTTCTACGCAGTGCGTGGAAATTAGGAAATGTTCTAGTTATATGTATGAAAATAATTTCACGCAGTTAATAGTAACTTTAAACATATATGTAACTTATATATAAATTTAAACTTTAAATAATAAATTAATTAGTATAATATTAATTAATATATTAAAATAATTATTAATAATATAATAATTTATATATACTGATTAATATCATATTGATTAATATTATAATAATATTAATTAGTATAATATTAATTAGTATAATATTACTTAGTATAATATTAATTAGTATAATATTAATTAATATATTATTAATAATAAATTAATTAGTATAATATTAATTAATTTATATTATACTGATTAATATTATACTGATTAATATTATAATAATTGATACTATACTAATTAATACTATACTAAATAATATTATATTAATTAATATTACACTAATTAATATTATACTAATTAATATAATACTAATTACTACTATTCTAATTAATACTATACTAATTAATAATATCCTATTAATAGTATACTGATTAATATTATACTAATTAATATTATACCAATTCATACTATACAAATTAATATTATACTAATTAATATTATACCAATTCATACTATACAAATTAATATTATACTAATTAATATTATAATAATGAATAATATCCTAGTAATAGTATACTGATTAATATTATACTAATTAATATTATACTAATTAATACTATACTAATTAATATTATAATAATGAATACTATAATAATTAATACTATACTAATTAATATTATAATAATGAATATTATACAAGAGTATATACGAATTCAGTTTATTTAGGCTATATATATATACAAATATATACATTTGTCAATTTTAAGTACACAATACGTGGAAGAAAATTGTTGAAAGTATTCAGGAAACAATCCCGATGCGGTAACACAATAAAACTTTGTAATGTAAAGTATAGGCGAATAATGTTAAAATAATGTTTGAAAGATTTATATATTTATTTTTATATATCAATATAGGGGGCAATACTAGTTTGCATTGAAAAACGCATGAAAATATACGTAATCGGTGTGAATGACTATTCGAAATTTACGCGGAAAAAGAGAATATACCATGCACGAAAAAAACGCACGAAACTTCATTTACGCACATAGAATTAAAAACGGAGTTGATGTGTTAACCTTGATATAACTTAATATTATATTTGTTTATTCTTTTTTTTAGGAATTTAGTATTCCAATTATAATTGTACTTTTTAGGACTTGTCAGAATTATAAGGGTAATTGTCTCGATAAGCTCTGCTTCTACAATTACCCTGTTGTTAAAACCAAATCTGATAATAATAATAATATATAGGTTAAATAGTAAATAGTAGGATTTTCATAGAAATAGATAAAAGTGATTTCTATATATATTTATGGATTTAGATTATATATATAAATGCAATAGAATTATATATTCAATTCAAGTAGTGGAAATTCTCCAATAGCCGACTACTAAATAACTATTTTAAATAAATTATTCAATATTCAATATATTTATTTAAAATTTTGTAATTAGAGTAATATTATTGTAATAAATAATGTGTCTATATTTTTTCTATAATTGTATTGATAATAATAATCAATGTGTCGGTAATTGGATATATGTGCATAATACTGACCCCTCCTCCTATTACCGATACCCTAAAATACGCGTGGTAGTAAGAATTGTATTATTATAATACCATGGAAATAATTGTAGTATTATAATACCATATACAAATTACAGATATAAATAGATTTAATGAATTACAAAACGCACGAAATTTATTTATTGAATTTAAGTTTTAATATTAAAATTAAATTTATATTTAAACTTTATATATTTTATATTAAAATAAAGTGTATAATATTATTTTATATTAATTGCAATGTGTATACACTCGACTCTAATTATGAATCCTTAATATATATATCAATGACATACACAACAATTACGAAAAATTTCTAAGTAAACATTGATCTAATTTTATTGGATATTATAATTCACACTGGGTCGGTATTTCGGTATTTTAGGTAGTCGGTAATAGGAAAATCATATTGGTTGCTATAATTAAGATATCTAGGTTATCACATATTCAAAATAAATATTTGTTATAGTTTTTATAAATATTTAATTGCTCTAAAATATTATGCATAGCATTACATTTTCTTTTAATTATTATTAAAAACTCATTATTCAAATATTTAAAAAGTAAAACCATATATTTCGATATATAATAAAAATTGTAGGATTGCATATTTTGAAAAACAAAATACATATTCATATTTAATATTAGATTATTAATAGTTTATGTATATACCGTTTTTGTATATCTCTTATAATACGGTGATATGAGTGGGGGTCGGTATTGTAGACTTCCCCATATATTTAAAACTAAACTTATCTGAAATGTTGATTGTATGTTATATATATATATTTATTTAGTATAGCTAGTAATTTAAATGTGATACTAATTATCGATATCAATATTAATAAATAATAATAATTTGAAATTTAGTAGTATGTTTCGACTTCAGCGCCATACGCTACATCAAAAATCGCTATATATTAATGCCACGCCCTTATTTACACACAGCCCGGCCGAGTGATTTCCTATTAACCACGCCCCTTAATGGCTTCCGAGATAG
Organism: Osedax fenrisi; assembly: GCA_964019155.1. Classification (NCBI taxonomy): domain Eukaryota; kingdom Metazoa; phylum Annelida; class Polychaeta; order Sabellida; family Siboglinidae; genus Osedax; species Osedax fenrisi. The sequence continues at coordinate 26,381,832 of OZ025240.1, read as the reverse complement.
GCGAATGGTTCTAGAACGGATGGCCAGGGAATTGTATTTGAGGCAACTCAACTACTACCAATATAATCTGAATACAGTCCTCGAGTATACGCCCAAGTATACGAAGAGGTACGAAGAGTGCGCCTGTATGGAGGAGAGAGACATCCAGGCTATGAAGAGTCGCGTACAGCTGATGATTCATCTGCGCGTGTCCATGTCAGAGGTCAGGGAGTATATCGCTAGGCAACGGCAAAAGATGATAACCGAAAGAAACGAATACCTCGACATCGTAACCTATAACATGACTCGGATGAAGTTCATCAGCGGGCAATTCTACGCGTTGATGTTAAGTTGCAGGGTGAAGATGGAGGAGTGCATTAGAAATAACCCGTTACCTCTACCGGAACGTCCCTCTATAGCATATAGGCAGGGGGATTAATGATAACTCTCTCCGATATCATCACGTGATAACGTCAGTGTACATTCTCTATACTTTTAGTTTTTATTTTATTTTTATACTTTAAATAAATGATAACAAAAATGTTAATAATACTACATATTAATATTGATATATCCACATAGATAAATAATACACATGTTCATATATATATGCGTGTGTATGAATATAAATTAATTATAAAAACATATACATTTCAATTTATTTCATTATACATCCTAATAAATCTTAAAATATTACCACTGTATGTATATTATATTATTATTCCATGTTATTTCAATATAACATTTAACATTTAACCTCAATATAGAATGTTATGTAATTATGTAATATATTAAAATATTATACAAATATACTAGTATATTATAGCCATATTAAATATATCAGGGCTCCAAGTATCTATAGGTAAGGATTTATTGATATAGGTTTATTATATGTGTTATATAATAACTTATAATTCTATAATTCTTAATTTCACAATCTTTTCTTTATCCAGTTATAGTCTTCGATAATATACTATATTTATTTGTTCTGTTACGTTATAAAATTATCGCTACAAAATATAAATAATATATTTAAATGTACACGAAGAATATTAACTTTAAGTTTTTATTCTCAAATAATTAAAATAACCTATATTTTACATTAAGTTAACCTATAAAACCTAGTTTAACACATTACGGCTTGTCATGACAGTTATTAACCTTTTCATTATTTTATAAATATTGAAACCTATCAAAAGAAGTATTAAACATCAAGTTTAACTATTGTAGCATATAGATTAAGATGAAGGCATATGTGCACATTGTGCAAGTGCACTTACGAATATTTGTCACTATTCGCGAATAATAATCGCGGTTTTTATAAATAAAGCACACGTTCTATGTTCACAAATATTCGCAAATGCAGTATCAGCTCTATAGAGGCCTATATAGAGGCGTATATGCATTTAGAATAACTTTACAAATAAATAGACAAATAGTTTATGTGCATAGTAATATAAGTACGTATAGAAAATATTAAATATGTACAATTAATTTATTTAAACAATTCGGTTACCTAATAAATGTTACTTAAAGTAGTTCGGTTGCGGTGATTACGTGAACATAACGGTTCTGCAGGCGTGTATCATTGCGCAGGATGCACACCAGTACCGTTTTCTAAGTATTGAATGTGGGGGTCATGCCAAAATAATTATTTGTTTTCAATTGAAAATGAATACAATCTAATAACTTATATCCACTTATTTATAATAAATAAATAGAAATATTATATAATTGATTATGAAAAAAATATGCTGTTTTTTGTGGACAACAATTTAAAAGTGGGGTGGTAAAAATTGAAAGCGAGGGCAATTACACACAAAATACCCCTTAAAGGCACTGATATGCGTGTGTGCGTAGGTGAGGGTACAACAGTAGCCCACGTTCTCAGCAGCACACCTGTCGCGTGTTCACGTTGTTATGACACGTGGCCCCGTACTTCCGGTCGTTCCACGTGTAGCCGAACAGCTCGAAGTCCCACTTGTAGATCTGCCTAAGTCTGTCGGTCACTTCCGCCGTCAGCTTGTCGAACACGTAGGTCAGTGATTTACCTTCGTCTGTAGTGACGCGTAAAGTGCGATTATGAATACATGTCATACGTGGGCGTGTTTGATTAATATGTAGGCGTGTTTAAAATGATATGTTTATTAAGTTATATAATTATAATTCATATATTTCCCATAACATAGGTAATACTAATATATATATATATATGTGTGTGTATATAATATATACTATATTATAAACGTAGAACTTTTATTAAATAGTAAATAAAATGAATATTCATAAATAATTGTATAAAGTATTATATTTGTATATTATACACAGTAATATTGTATAATATATTTATATTGTATAATTTAAGTATATGTTAGTTATGTATTATACGTATATAATTCTAATATGTATACACATCTATAATATAGCTTATAATAATCATTAATACAACTAAATAATACGTAGACGAAATACAAAACGAAAAGTACATTTTCTATAAGCTAAGATATTTCTCGGTAAGTTGAGCGACTACTTTTGTGTAACCTATTCGATAGGAATGTATGGCCTTGTTCATGTTAGTCTTAGGTACCAGGGTGTCTGCAGATAGGCCTAACATGGGCATCACTTCTTTAGAGTCGGGTCCTATTGTTTCTAGCTTCACTATCTATAGTTAACTTCATCATTAAGCAAATATATATATATATATATATATAAAGTATATTTATACTCTATAAAGATATATCTAAGTACATTTTATGTTTTTACTTTATTTGCACACTTCTTTTAAGTTATTATTCTATTTAAAATTGAAAAGTTGTATATATATTTTTTAAATATTAGAAAATTACTTTTATGGTATTTGTACTAATTCAATTATGAAAAAAATGCTCCTAATTGTAATTAAATAATGACTTTTCAACATATCTATTAAAATATCGAAATAAATGAATCATATAGTGTATATCCGTGTGTTTACACATTTATACACATTTATACACAACATAGACACAAAATATATTCACTTTTAAACATAAAGGGAAGAAAAAGAGACCTCACGTGTGTACATCACTAGTCTAACCCCTAGTTTAACCCCTAGTCTAACCCCTAGTCTAACACCTAGTCTAACCCCTAGTCTAACCCCTAGTCTAACCCCTAGTCTAACACCTAGTATAACCCCTAGTCTAACCCCACGGGTATAACCTTGTTGTACCTAACTCCTAGTCTAACCTTATTGTACCTAACTCCTAGTCTAACCTTATTGTACCTAACTCCTAGTCTAACCTTATTGTACCTAACTCCTAGTTTAACATTATTGTACCTAACTCCTAGTCTAACCTTGTTGTACCTAACTCCTAGTCTAACCTTATTGTACCTAACTCCTAGTCTAACCTTATTGTACCTAACCCCTAGTCTAACCCCTAGTCTAACCCCTAGTCTAACCCCTATTCTAACACCTAGTATAACCCCTAGTCTAACCCCACGGGTCTAACCTTATTGTACCTAACTCTACAAGGATCGCAGACGTCTGTGTAACGCTTCCAATGATCGTTAAACGTATCCGGGTCTGTGTGAAGAATATACTGCACGAATTCATCGAATCTGACGTCCTTGCCTTCGTTCATCTCTTTAAATGTGGCGTCCTTGCGGTACTTCCTTATTATTTCTTTACCTGTGACGTCATAGTAATAGTACGTATTAGAGGAATGTGGTTGTATTATGTTAGGTTTTCTAGTTTATAATATGTATGTGCGTTTTCCCTTAAAGGGCTTCAAAATAATATAGCACATATTGTATGTTGTTGTAGTCCGTTAATTAGTATGCATGCATATATGTCATCTTATATATCCCCGTATGTGTCCTCTTATATGTCCTTCTTATGTAGGATATAAAAGTTATTATAATAACACGTACAATGTACGTCGTACATCGATGTTAAATGTATAAAATATATATATATATATATATATATATATATATTTTATGATGATGATATGGGTTGTTAGGCACTAAAATAGGGTTATGTAGGAATATACCATTTTACTCGTGCGGGAGGAACATAATAATAAGATAATAATAATATTATAATCATTTAATAATAACATGTTGATTATAACACGAGACAACAATAATATGTTGGATGATTTAATGATTAGAGGTAGAGATAAAAGAAGAAATAATATTTATAAATATTTTGTAGGATCTAATAGAGCAAATGGTAGAAGGGAATTACATAGGGTAGGACCGGAATATTTAAAATTTAAAAATTTAGTGAAGTTTTATTAGAGTTCCGGGAGACAATGAGAAGAGAATTTTGGTAACGAAGAGAAGGTAGTTTTTTCGGGATTTATTATGATTTTGTATTGGATGAAATGTAATTATTAAATAATAACTTGTCATCAAATATATATCATAGGTTTTTGGAGGAATGGAAAGGATAAATAACCATGTTGCTTAGAGTAAAATTTTAAAAGGAAGTATCAGAAGTAGATATATTAAGTACAGTAGTCTTAGCGGAATTGATTAGTAGTTTATTGGAGGGAGCCATAATCTTTGTAGTTATAACTATTTGCTATAGCACACTCTATTAAGTCAGAGTTAATTGTATCATGATAATTTACAGGGGAAAAAGTAACCAGTCGAATATCATCAGCAAAATATGGTAGTGTATATTTGGAAAGTTCTTAATTTGATCAGAAATAGGGCGGATATAATTAGAAAAGAGGGATGGACGTAGAACGGATCCTTGGGGAATACCATGGTTAAGTGGAGAAAGAGGCAGGTAAGATGTTTTAATCATAATAGAGATATTGCGGTTTGTCAGATATGAAGTAAACCATTTAATGCTAAGCCAGATATACCCATCATAGTAAGCCGCGAGGTTAATATGTTATGGTCCAGGGTGTAAAAGCAGATGATAGGTCAAGTAGGATTAGCTGGCAGCACGTGTTGATATTTAAGGTAGACAATATTGCGCCAGTAATACGGAGGAGAGCTGTTTCAGTCGAATGACCCTTACGAAAAGCGCTTTGAAATGGGATGACAAGATTAGTTTTATTTATATGGGCGATAAGTTGTTTGGAAACAATTCTTTCTAATATTTTACTTAATAAGGGTAGGTGGGAGATCGGGCGATAATTTCTAAAGGAGTTTGGATCAAGGTTTTATTTTTTAGAATAGGAGAGATAATAAATAGCAATCTCGAGGCAGCGTGAAACCTGACCAGAGCTATCTATATCTAAATCTATAGATATTACGGAAGTAATGATTGACAGGTAACCGTATGCACTGTGATAATATGTATTGTTGATGCCGAACTTCTCCCTGAAAGCCGACGACAATCTGTCGAATGGATGTCGTACCACCATGAACTTGTAGTAGCTGTTCAGCCTAGTTTCTATCTGCGTATGACGTCACTCGTTAGTTACGTAATCACGTGTACGTGTTACCTAATGTAGGCTGTATGACGTAATACAGTGTACGTATAATACAGATGTATTAGGTATCACGTGATGTGCAATATTATTTATACGTGATATTTAAATGATTATGTAATATATATATATAAGCATTATGAACGTTTAATATTATACCATATATATATATATATATATATATATATATATATATATATATATATATATATATATATATATATATATATGTATATATATATATATATATATATATATATATATATATATACATACATGCATGTATATATAAACTATATTTTATTATTATTTAGTATTATAATAATCTATCTTAGGTTTCTATTTTAAGTAGAAAATGGTTAATTTTCATTTTAAAAATTATAATTAATCATATGATATTATATTACAGTGTAGTATATTATCGAATATAATATAATTTACATATAATAATGTTAAATGTTTCTTGATATATACGTAATACAATTAATAAAAAATAAATGTAGATAATATTAGTCTTTCCACGGAATATTAAATATTTAGAATATTATATAAGTATAGTTAGTTGTATCAACGCAATAAAAGGACTGCACTTATCGAGGTGGCAATACATAAAGTATAATACTAACTTATTATAACAATATAACTTTTAAAATACTAACTTATTATACCAATATAACTTTTAAAATACAACTTATTACCCTAACTGAAACAGTATCATGTAACGATTTCGTATTATTTATTTGTGTAATTCCTTTTATTCTTCGTTTATTTCAATAAAGTATTGTTATCGCTATTGTTCTCGTTAGCTAGTATTTCAACTTTATACTCTCGACTCTATATTTGCTTAAATAAAATATCAATCAACCATATACATAATAACCAGGAAAACACCATCATTGTTATATTATATATATATATATTTTTTTTTTTAATACTCAGAGTTGGCTTAAAAGCCTAGATGAATGAAAAAGCAAAATCTGACCAATGTCCAGACCAATGTCTGGTCATTCACCTATTTACGAAACTATTTACGAGAAGTATATTAGTAAACGATAATATATAAATAATATATATATAAAAATATATAAAAATATGATATTTTATTAAAAATGTATTACATAAAGTGTATATAATATAAAATATTACAAACAATCAATCTATAATACTATTAAATTAAATATAAATTAAATAAACATTATTTTTTTTTTAAATAAACACAAATTAAAAAAAATTTAAAACAATACTATATATAAGGCTGCTATTAAGTACAACAAAGGATAATACCATTGCCACCGAGTATACCCAGGATGCGTAGAACATCAACTTTCAGTTAAGGATGCTCCAAATCCTATATCATTAGGGATTACACCATAGCCAGAGGTGTAAACGCTGATATCCTTATTCCCCGATGCATACTATACATCCCTAATACACCCAATGACTCAAGCATATCCAATCATGTACCCAAACATACCCATATATACTAATATATACTAATATATGATAAAACAAAAAAACAAAAATTATACATTATAATGATAAATATAAAAATTATATAAATTAAATTAGAAATTAAAAAAAAGAAAATAATTAATAGTAAACTACAATAATTATAAAATAATATTAAATAATATTTCTCGTAATCTCTCTCATCATGTATAAAACATAAATATAAATTGTAAAATACTAGATAACTTATAATAATAAATAGTAAGTAAAATAATGCATAACTGTAATATATCCTACATATATATAACATTATATAAATTAATATATAATATACATGGAATAAAAATAAATCATAGATATATAGAAAACATATAATATATAGAATAAATCAAGAAAAATGTTACCATAATAAAAAATAATAAAAGAAACATTTTTTTAAA